>JAXCGZ010011478.1:47500-55000 GCA_037179515.1 Halocaridina rubra
ATATGCTGAGAATTATATTCACCATTAGTTTGTATCTGTAATGTAGTGTTTAAATTTCATGTAATCGTATAAAGGATAAAATTGGCTCATCGCCGATGTTTCTAAAAGTTGTTGCCTCTCGAATTAACAATCAAATGAATTAGTTTTTTGACGAAAGTTTGACACATTTATGTTTAAAGATAAAAATGCTTTAATGTCTATTGGGAGGGGAATATTTGTACTCAAATGCGCAGTCAAACAAACAAGTGTTTTTCTTTTTTCTTTTTTCTTTTTCAGATGAAATAATCAGGCAGGTAACAATCAACTGTGCCGAGAGAGGCCTTCTCTTATACAGAGTGAGAGATGATATTAGAGAAACCCTCGATGCTTATCAGAGATTATATACTTCAGCTTGTGCTTATGGTGTTAGAAAAGCTCTCATGGTTAGTAAGCGTCTCACGGGACAGATATACATGCATAAATAGTCTCTGATAATGTTACCATCTACTTTTACTTTGGTTACGTCTTTAACACAACTGTTCACTCTCAAAGTAACCAGTTTTTGTATTCTGAGAAAGCGATTATTACTGAATTTGATATTCTTCATTACGTTTTCATTAATGGTCGTTGCCTACTGTACATCCATCTATGCATACATACATACATACATACATACATACATACATACATACATACATACATACACAAGAGAGGGCTGGGCAAATTGCATATTCCTAGACTTCCAGAAAGCGTTTGACACTGTTCCACATGGGAGACTTATTAGGAAGATGCAATCAATGGCTAGAATAGGTGGAAATGTTTTGGAATGGATAAAAACTTACTTAGAAGGAAGGGAACAGAGGGTTAGAGTAAGACATTCAGTGTCTCAATGGAGAAGAGTTAGTAGTGGAGTTCCACAGGGTTCAGTTTTAGGGCCACTTTTGTTCCTTGTATATGTAAATGACCTACCAGAGTCTGTAAATTCATTCATGAATATGTTTGCAGATGATGCAAAGATTGTGAAGAAAGTAAAAAACGAGAACAATGGTAGAGAACTTCAGGAGGATCTAAATAATCTGCATGAGTGGTCAGAAAAGTGGCTAATGAAATTCAATACTTCAAAATGTAAGGTAATGAGAATGGGTACAAGTGCAAGAAGGCCCAAGCTTGACTACTCGGTGGCTGGAGTACAACTTCAAGAGACAGAAAATGAGAGAGATCTAGGAGTAAACATACTGGCAGATTTGTCTCCAGAAATATATATAAATGGCATAGTAAGGGCAGCATGTGCATTCTTATCAAATGTAAGGGTAGCCTTCAGGCACATGGACAAGGAAATGTTCAGAAATATTTATGTAACTTATGTGAGGCCAAAACTCGAATATGCAGCCCCCTTTTGGAATCCGCACTTGAAAAAGCACATAGCTAAGCTTGAAAAAGTTCAAAGACATGCCACGAAACTGGTGCCAGAAATACGCAATCTCAGTTATGATGAGAGGCTGGGGGAATTAGACTTACCATCACTCGAAGCTAGAAGAGTGAGGGGGGATATGGTGACAGTCTTTAAATTCCTTCATGGTTATGATAGAGTGGATAGGGATCGATATTTTGATATGGCTGGCTCTAGAACTAGAGGTCATAGTTTGAAGCTTCGTAAGAAAAGTTCTTTGCAGGATGTAAGGAAATACTTTTTCAGTGTAAGAGTAGTTGATAATTGGAATTGGCTAAGCGAGGAGGTAGTTAATGCTATCTCAATCCATAGTTTTAAGGACAGGTATGATAAGTATCACTAAGTATAAAATGGAACCGATCAGGAGACGGGAAGATACGAGCTTTGGGCTCTTTCCCGCAAACACAATTAGGTAATCACAATTAGGTAATCACATAAATACATACTCGAATATGCAGCCCCCTTTTGGAATCCGCACTTGAAAAAGCACATAGCTAAGCTTGAAAAAGTTCAAAGACATGCCACGAAACTGGTGCCAGAAATACGCAATCTCAGTTATGATGAGAGGCTGAGGGAATTAGACTTACCATCACTCGAAGCTAGAAGAGTGAGGGGGGATATGGTGACAGTCTTTAAATTTCTTCATGGTTATGATAGAGTTGATAGGGATCGATATTTTGATATGGCTGGCTCTAGAACTAGAGGTCATAGTTTGAAGCTTCGTAAGAAAAGTTCTTTGCAGGATGTAAGGAAATACTTTTTCAGTGTTAGAGTAGTTGATAATTGGAATTGGCTAAGCGAGGAGGTAGTTAATGCTATCTCCATCCATAGTTTTAAGGACAGGTATGATAAGTATCACTAAGTATAAAATGGAACCGATCAGGAGACGGAAAGATACGAGCTATGGGCTCTTTCCCGTAAACACAATTAGGTAATCACAATTAGGTAATCACATACATACACACGAAACTCGTACTAGAAATACTCAGTCTCAGTTATGGAAGAATGATAGGGTATAATGATGGTTTTTAACATCTTTCATGATTTTGGCAGAGTGGATAGGGATCGATATTTTGATATGAATGGCTCTAGAACTATAGGTCATAGTTTGAAGCTTCGAAAGAAAACAACTTTTCAGGATATAAGGAAGCACTCTTTTTAGCGTGATAGTAGTTGATGATTGGAATTCGTTTAGCGATGAGATAATTAATGCTAACATAATTCATAGAATTAAGAACTAATATCATAAGTATCTTTGAACATGAAAATGGAACCGACCAGGAGACGGGGGTTACGAGCATAGGGCTCTTTCCCGTGAGAACAATTAGGTAATTACAATTAGGTAACTACATACGAGATACCTACTCGTGGTAAGTGATATTAAGGAAGGCCAATGAAAGATATAAAAAAAGCTGTGACGAACTTTCATAACTTGATTAGTCTTTAACAACAAAATTATTAAGTATTTCAAAAAGATATTTCAGTTTATTTCTTTACTAAGTCTTCCGCGAGGTTATTAACACAGCATAGTAATTGTTCGTATATTTTAATCTGTGATCTTATGGGCTGACTCGAAATTGAAGAATCTGGAAAATAATTAGTACAGTTAAAAATTAAAATATGATCAACTATTATTATGTCCTACATTGTTCACCTTTTAGCTATATCATTCGTTTTTCGAACAGGCAGAGGAACACAAAGTGAAAGTAGGGTCCCGTTGTGATGAGCTGCGAACGCAAGTCAAGGAGCTCGAAGAGAGGGCTTTGACACTCCGGCAGGAGATAGAGGAATTGCAGACTGAAGCAGAAGAAGCAAGACAGGCAGAGGCAGCCAGGCACGAAGAGACTAAAACGGTGCATCAAGCAAGAATAGAAGTTTTGAAGGTGACTTATTAGAGATCATGTATATAATTTATTTTTAGTGTTTCTGGAAAATAAATATTATTTTCAAGTCTCTTATATAATATGACTTACTATATTCTAGGACCATTTTTCTAATAATACCAAAAGAACAATAATGATGGATTTATACCAGGAGGGTGGATGATCATATTAAAACTTGTGGAGTTTACTATTATTTATTTTCAATTTGATATACCAGTCTTGGCCTATATAATTACCACTGTTGTTGCCTTTTCAGAAAAAGCTTGAAGGAATCATCAAACAAGCAACTCAGCCCAAGAAATAGTGAAATATCTTGAGTGTATGCTTATGAACTTTCAGAAATATACGTTTTTATCTTTTACATTTTGTTTCATTGCCAGAAATACAGAAAAGCCTAACGAATAGGGCGGTGAGATTTAGATTCCCTTTCCGTAAGGCAATGTTGCCCTTATAGAAAAACAACTACTGAAGACAGTGTTTCACTACTGAACCCACACATACAATGGTGTACTCCCTGAATTTGCTGAGATGTCAGGGGTTACCGCACGAGGAACATCATTAAGCTCTCCATATCCTTCCCAACTGAATCTGTGCGAGCCACCTTGGGAAATTGATTTTAGATGTGGGAGACTTCCAGTATGTTAATTTTTCCTTAACAATAAATTAACATATATTCATAAGAACATAAGAACATAAGAATAGAGGACACTGCAACATGCCTACTGGCACACACGAGGCAGCTCCATTTTTGAATTGTATTTTCAGCATGTCTAACCTATTCTATTCTACTCTACTTATTTATTCTGTTTTTCTTTTTATGATTTTTCTAATAAGCACTAACCTATTCATACCCACCCTACCTCTGTCATATGTCTATCTAATCTACATTTGAAGGTGTCTAAGGTATTGGCATTTACTATCCTACTAGGAAGCTTGTTCCATGCATCAGCTACTCTATTACCAAACCAATTTTTACCAATTTCCCTTCTGAACCTAAATTTATCAAGCTTAAATCCATTATTACGAGTTCTGGTTTGATCATGAATTTTTAAAACTTTATTAATATCTCCCTTGTTAATCCCTTTAAACCATTTATACACTTCAATCATATCCCCCCTAACTCTTCGCCTCTCTAGAGAATGTAGATTAAGTTTTTTTAATCTGTCCTCATATGGTAGATTTCTGATATTGTGTATCATCTTGGTCATTCTTCGTTGCACTCTCTCCAAGGATTCAATTTCCATTCTATAATAGGGTGACCAGAATTGCACAGCATAATCTAAATGGGGCCTAACTAATGCAAGATAGAGCTGCAAAATAACTTTTTCCGTCCTATTGCTGATGCTTCTTGAGATAAATCCTAAAATTCTGTTTGCTTTATTTCTGACTGCTGTGCATTGCTCTCTTGGCTTAAGACTACTACTCACAAGAACTCCCAAATCCCTTTCACACTGAGAACTCATGATTTCATGGTTATTTAGCTTATAACTAGTATTGTCTTTTATAGTACCCATTTTAACTACTTTACATTTTTCAACATTAAATTCCATTTGCCATTTGTCCGACCATTCAGATAATCTATTTAGATCTTCCTGTAAAGCATGAATGTCTTCTTTTCCATTTATAGTTCTACCTATTTTAGTGTCGTCTGCGAATTTACTTAGGTTACTACTGATATCCGAATCCAGATCATTTAGATATACGATGAATAATAGAGGACCCAGTACCGAGCCTTGTGGTACCCCGCTTGTAACCGAGCCCCACTCTGATTTCTCTCCATTTATGCAAACCCTCTGTTTTCTGTCTTTTAACCATTGTTTGATCCATCTGAGCACAGCTCCTCCTATACCATGAGCTTCCAGCTTTTTAACTAATCTTTTGTGAGGAACTCTATCAAAAGCTTTGCTAAAATCTAGATATATTGTATCATATTCTTTGCCACAATCTACTGCCTCGTAAACTTCTGAATAAAAAGACAGTAAGTTTGTAAGGCACGAAAAACCCTTAAGAAACCCGTGTTGTGAAAGTTTTATCAGTCTGTGTAATTCTAGATGTGCCCTTATTTTATTTGCAATTATGGATTCTAGAATCTTACCCACTGTTGACGTTAAACTTACCGGCCTATAATTATTCTTTTTAACACGTTCTCCTTTTTTAAATATTGGTACCACATCTGCCAATTTCCACTCCATGGGTACCGATCCTAATTTTATTGAATTATTAAATAATGCAGTTAGAGGACAACTAAGCTCTTCCTTGCATTCCTTTAATATTCTAGCATATATTCCACCAGGTCCCGGAGATTTATGAGCCTTTAATTTATCTATTTCTTTTATTACCTCCTCTCTCGTAATATTTATTGAACTAAGTATATTATCGGGACTGTCTCTGTAAATGGATTCTACTTCCGGAATATTTTCCAAGTTTTCATTTGTAAATACAGATAAGAAATAATCATTTAAACATGTACACATCACTTTATCGTCATCTGTGATATGGCCATTGGCTACTTCAATTGGTCCGACTTTTTCCTTAAATTTTGTTTGATAATGTTGATAAAACCCTTTAGGATTTTCTTTAGCTTCTCCTGCTATTCGAACTTCGTATTTTCTTTTCGACTCTCTAACTATCTTTTTAACATTCCTTTAGATGTCTTTAAAATACGGAAGTATGTTTCATTTTCATGACAAAACATATCCACTGGAGAAAGGCACTCTCATATTTTTGTTATACAATGATAGGTACGTGAATAATTATGCATATTTTGAGAATAATAATAACATCTAGAATGCTTTCCTTATGATAAATATTATGATATGAAAGGTAAGTCTCATCAACTGTTTTCGTACAGTCAAAGTTTCATCTTTAAATTTAAGATATTAATTAACAAAAAATGCCAATTTTAATAATCTAATTATTAAGGTCCAATTGGTTGCGTCACTCTCTTTTTGAATCATGTTAATGTTTGTAACTGTTGTAATGAAGGAGTGAACAAAGTTTTCAAATTCATATATTAATTATATAATTCACATCAGTAATATAGAAAATTAGAGTTTTTTGGGTAGAGTTCAAAAGTCCCTAGGGTTTTAGCAATTTCGTCTGGACGACCGTACATCCTATGACCTCTGGTATAAATATCTAGGATATGTCCTTCCTGTTTGCTACGGTGTCATCAACTTCAAATACTTCAAAATTGGCGCCATAATGGCCTCGGGATCTCGAAACTGATCAAAACCAACGCTATAGACAAATAAAACAAATAATATATATTTCCTTCAATGTTGTTAAGAAGCGATGGAGCTTTCATAAGTGAAACATATTAATTTAAAAGAATATATGATAGTTTTTGTCATTTTATAAGTGTTTTTGACCGCTGATGGGATCTCGAGATGTTTCGAAGAATCATATTTGCGAAGCCGAAAACGGTATTAAAGTAAACAAGAATTGGGAAGAAATTTTGCCGCAAATTTAACGTTGTTGAAGTGCTGGGAAATAACCGCATACAGTGAGGTTTTTAAGCTAATTATAATAATGGATGGTGATGTCCTCAAGCTTATCCAATGGAACAATTCACTAGAAGCTATAAAAGAACTTGAAAATTTGTTGTTATGTTGTGTTTGGTGAGTATCGGAACTTGTGTTTATTGTAATTCAGAATTCCCTGTCGCGGGAGGGTTAGGGTTAAAATGAATATATTGCTTCAATGATGCTTACCTAATGACAGTTAAAGATAGGACTCATTAACAAGTTGGTATATGATGCTAGGGTCGGTAAATGTTTCCTTTCACACCTCAGTTTAGGAATTCATGGAATTTACAGTATTTGGTTTGGTTAATTGTGGGATTATTGTTAATTGTATTCTGTTAGATGTAAAAAAAAAATATAAAAAAACTTACTAGAACTCTTAATACGTTAAGGAGGTGTCCAATTGGGATGGTGGATGGGAATAAGGTAGGTTAAATAGTCTTTATTGAATCTTTATTTCAAATACTGTGAAAATAATGTAAATGTTTACTTTTACTCCCCGAACGAGTTAATGATTAATTATATCACAGCTCGTGTCCTAACTTAGGTGAACTCGCCTAACTAACACTAACTAGCCTTATGTCATATATCAAAACAGTCGAAAACACGTAATATTACTGAACTACCAAAGTGTCAGTTATCAATTCTGGCCTGTAAAGGTGAA
>JAXCGZ010011478.1:60000-87500 GCA_037179515.1 Halocaridina rubra
ACCTACCTACCTACCTACCTACCTACCTACCTACCTACCTACCTACCTACATACATACATACATACATACATACATACATACATACATACATACATACATACATACATACATACATACATACATACATACATACATACATACATACATACATACATACATACATACATACATACATACATACATACATACATACACATACATACATACATACATACATACATACATACATACATACATACATACATACATACATACATACATACATACATACATACATACATACATACATACATACATACATACATACATACATACATACATACATACATACATACATACATACATACATACATACATACATACATACATACATACATACATACATACATACATACATACATATATATATATATATATATATATATATATATATATATATATATATATATGGCTCTGGAGAAGGAATTTTACCTATGTATTCCCTGCTTGTTGTAGAAGGCTTCTCAGATTAAGTGCACTCAAAGAGTGGCAGTTTCCCCCTGAATTCTTCAATTCCTGTTATGCATCTAATAAGGGAGGTGAACCAGCAACTAAAGGTGAAATCTTGCTGCTCCATTCTACTATCTCCTGAAAGCTATGTAGTTCGTGGAATTTGAGATAGGCCTGGAAAGCGTTTTGTTTACCCTTGACCAGAGATGTGTTACAATGATTGTATTGAGAACTTATACTTATTTTAACATGATATTATTCAAAGAAATTGTATCCGGAATCTGACGTGTTTTCAATATGTATGTTGTGGATTCCACAATGTATTTTTAGACTTTGATGAGGGACATGGCTTTCTTTCTTCCTGTTTTATTAAGTAGCCTTTCGGGAGAAGGGGTATAATCATAGATATTTATAGACAGTATTGTACTTTGAGTAAAAGTCTGATTTGATACAGTCTAATTATTTTTATGTCATCAGGGTGATGTTGAGAAGGTGAAATCTCTTCTTCTAGAAGGAGCTAATCCTAATACCAAAGACAATGCTGGATGGACGCCTTTGGTAGGTAATGTACTCTATTTCAATTCAAAACTATTTGTCATAATTATTTGCTTTGTATTAAGTATTTTTGTAGTTAAATAGAATGATACTTCCTTTTTTATTGTTTTACTTTACATACAATATTTTTTTCCTTCAGTGAAGAATAATTTGAAAATTTACTATATATTGGATCAATGAAAAACTAAATTTCTGCCTATGGTTTTGCTAATATTTTTTAAAATAATGGGATCTTAAACAGCCTCAGATTGCATATCTATTTGTCGAATATTTTTTTTCTTTCTTTTTAAGCATGAAACTTGCAGCCATGGCTTTTACAATATTGCTGAATTGCTTTTGCAACATGGAGCCCTAGTGGATGTCCCTGGTGGCGAAAGTGAAGAAAATCCTCTCCATGATGCAATTACACAAGGACAGATTGAATTGGTGAAACTTTTAAGATGTTGGGGTGCTTCAGACACAGCGAGAAATCTTTATGGAAACACTCCAAGGTTTGCTTTGGAATAAACATTTTATGTATTGTAGCTTTATATTCAGTATTAAAGCTATATACACCTTGCAGTTGAATACAGTGCTTTTTTAGTACACAGACAAATCTCTAATTATATAGATTCTATTTACGTTTACCCATGCCTAACATAATCTCTGACTTACATAGAAATTACATGTACACATACAACACTTGGTATTACTTTGGTTAAAGTCAGGGGTTCGCGAACCTGCGGGGGTTTGCAGGAAGTTTTTCAGGGGTACTTAGATGGCTCACTTAAAAGTATTTTAAAGAAATTTTTCTAAATTGCTTGCGATGTTGATCCTACTGCTTAATTAATTAGTTATAATTTAATTATTTTTTTTATATCCATTGCAGTACCAATGTATATTGAATTAGTCTTTCTATATTACAATTTCACATTCAATGTCAGATTAATGGGGTTACGGGTAGATGGTTTTATTGCATGGAAGGTACTTAATGGGAAAGAGTTGGAGAACCCTGGTTTAAGCTATTTTAGTATTCATTCATGAGTCTGTGGTGTGACAGAGGAGGACGCTGTGGCAACCCCTGATTTGAGAAGCCGAAAGATTTGATGAATATTCATTTTATAATTTTTCATATGTGACTTTATTTGATGTGTTTATTAACTTTTATGATTCGTTTTATTATTACCTCTAACTGACATGCTAGTACTGTAGAGGGCGTAATCTGTCGTACTTATATTTTACCTCCTGTTGGCTTTCATGGATCAACTTGCCTGCGCAAGTCAAGATAGGTCTGTATATGATTTAGTTCCTTAATAGGTTTGAGCGAATGACAGGCTTCTATCTTAAAGTCAGCAGTGTTAAGTGTACGATGTAATTATTTTGCATATATGTGCTTGTAATTTACTTAATATATATGTAGGAGGGGTACTGTGTTGGGACTGTTATTCAATTTTTATGTTTAAGTGCGATGGTAAACCGTCTTCATTTTTTCCAAGTGTTGAAAGTTTGTAGTATAGTATTCATCAATCAACTCATTTTCACATCAGGTCATTAGCTTCTTTGTGCATGGGAGCGGACAAACTGCATGCAGCATTAGATACACCTTTTGATTGCTCGCTGAAGAGACCTTCTTTTATGCTGCCTTACTTGGACAAAATGGTGCTTTTAGGGTCAGGGTTGAATCCTTCTCAGAGCAGGACCCTAGTGCAGTTGTCCAAAATGCTTGGTGCTCGTATTGCATCTGAATTCAGGTAGGCTATAGTTTACTTTAAAGATTATACACATAATAATATACGATATGTAGATAAATGTAGTTGCATTGTTACTTGTATGCAAAACAAAATACAAGTTTGGCTAAATTGCTTGTAAATCCAAAGAATTTCTTATTAAATATATTCCTTTTTGATGCAAGTCAGAGTAGTAATGAAGAGTTTTGTATAATAAGTATCTTCTTTTTACTTAAAATTTCTTGTTTATTACAATACTAAAATGCAAATTATTGATTTTTGTCTTTGATGACCACAGTCCAGATGTCACACATGTTGTATGCTGCACTTCAGATAGAATTGTTGTTCAGAAGACCCCTACATACATGATGGGTGTTGCTTCAGGGAAGTGGATCCTTTCTCATACTTGTAAGGATATTCTTGTAATAATCTTATGTTGTTGGGAGTGGCATATTCATATGGCTTAATATTCGATTTTTTATTTTTCTTCATATGTAGCTTAAATTTTTGAACCTTAAATAATAATTGGGCAGTTGGAATACCTACTTTACCTATCAGCCCCTGCCCTTTATTTTGGATATTCGTGGCCAAGAACAAAGTCAAAAGGAAGAAATACTCAAGATTAGTCGTGCCATTCATTCTTTGGTTTCATATTGAGCGTTAAATGATATCAATATGTTCATATTGTAAAGTGACAGGTAGTTAATTGTAAACAGACATTTTGTTCTTTTAATATATTTTTTAGATTTCTCAAGCTAACTCTGAAGCCCTTCTTCCTATTATACTTTTGCTAGCTATAATGGGAATATTTATCCAATTTGGAAAGAAATTGCTGTTGGGAAGTAGGTAGAATTGTAATTTTTGCACTCGTATTAAAATTTCATTGTAGTCCTTGATCATTGATTTTTAATGTTTCAGGGATGGATGCATGTCTATCTCAGGGGAAAGTCCTCAGTCCAGAAATTTATGAAGTTTATGGTTCTAAGGATCTTGCAGACAGAGATGCTCCCTGTCGTGCAAGAATCAATGCCTCAAATATGGTAAGAGAATATTTGATAATTTTTTTTCCGTAAGCACTTTATCGCTATTTCCAGTTACAATTTTATATGAAGTATTTCTTAGAAGTATTGGTATTGCAAGGTTATACATAATAAGTTTAAAAATTTTTCCAGCGTCCTGGTCTTCTAAAAGGCACTCAGATCTACCTGTGGGGAAGCTTCCTAGAACCCTACCGTAACAAAAAAGCTATAGAAACCCTAATAAAAGCTGGAGATGGTACTGTTTTGGTTCGAGAACCTAACCCTGAGTCTCAAGATAAAATACTCAAAGTGCCTTATCACGCTCAACCTGATGGTATGCTTGTGAAGTGCTCTTACATCATACTGTACCAAGATGGCCCTGTGGAACCTCAGATTAAATATAACATGGAGCATATTAAGACACTGCCATTTTCATGGTTTAAGAAATGCATCGAAAATTTCGCTCTACTAAATCCATTGAAGTGAGATTATATAATTTGAAGAATACATACTGTGATTTTAAAGTGCCTTCTTGATGATGCTAGCACAGTACTTGCAGTATTTTGTTATTGTATTGAGTACTGTAAAAATGTCTTGATATTACCAGAATACCTCCTACTGCATTTTATCATTATTGCTACACCATTGCTCTATAAGTCTAGAGGGTAATATTTAATTGTATAAAATCTGCCACATTATATAAAGGTTGTCGACATAATTTATTGTTTGTTCATTTTGCATTACACACCACACTAATTAATTAGTAATGAAATAAACATTCTTATTCTTAATACAGTTTTTTCGGTAGTTTTATACTAGTAACCAGTGTAACTTCTTTTGAAAGATCAGAAAACTTTTGTTTTGATCTAATTTAATAATAACTTGGTATTACCAGTACTCTACAGTATTTAGACTGATGATATTTTTGTGTTTCAATAACAAGCCTTGTATATATTCCCAATGACTTTATTGCTTGTTATCAGTAAAATATATATTCTGTTACGGACTTATAATATGTAGCATAGTTCGTCTTTTTGTATAATTAGATGTAGTGAAATAAAGTTTTGCTCAACTATATTCAGTGGTAATGAATGTTATGTTAAAGCTTCCAGTATTACCATAGTTAAGTCCATGTGTAGCTAAGAAATGTTTGTGTGCCTAAGTATATTGCTTTAAGTACTCATGGTAATATAAATGGAACCATCTGCTCATGAAACTAGAAATTATATTTGGGCTTTTACTCCCATACTTTTACTTTCAAGGCTTGCCTTTCCTTCACATCAGTGAACCATTTGACACTGCTTCCTTGCCATGTGATACCTATGATTGTGTATACCTATATGTTCCTTGTACTAAAATGAAAAACGACTGTACAGAACTTTTACGTGTGTCTGGATATTTTTTTGTCCAGTAACCTGAGATATCACTAATGTATCAAGTAACCTCCAGAGATAGATAATTTTGGATACACTGTCATTACTACTCTTAGTATTAGGGTTACATATGTATATGAATTAATGACCTTTATATTAAAAAGAGTTTGTGAAGATAATACTCTTCAAGGCATTTTGTATTTGATATATCTGAATGCTATTTAAGTCACTCATGTGTATGTTTTTTGTATGACGGTACAAAAAAAATGCAGAGATGTATGTTTTTATATGTTTAAGTATGGTAATAACTACAACTGATTACGTTTAGATGTACATGTGTGTTACAGAATATATAAAACTAGCTACTTCGCTCTTGTTTAAAGAAAAAAGTGAATTCTTATATCAAGTAATTAAATGTTTCTGGGTACATTAAATAATTCAATGACATTACTTTGTTACAATAGCAAAGTTTGATTTAATATAATAAAGACTGTAATCTGTAAGGAGTTAATATCTAAAGTGCCCCTTTTTGGAAATAAGTGTCTTCTCTGGCCACAGCAAATTACTTTTACTCACTTCAAGTACTTGAATGTATGTTTGGTTGGTTGGCCATTTCATTCCTTTTAGAAGTTTTTTTTTATACAGTATTATAATTCAAGTATTTTCTTTTTGAATATTGATATCCTATCACTATCGGAAAGTGTCATTTTGAAATTCTTATTTCTTTTTTGGTGCGCCATGGTTTTCATGGTTTATTTAGTAAGTTTTGCATTTCTATGAAAACATTATTCAACTTATATTTTATTGTATCCCGTACCTTTTCCAGTATCGTTCTTTTTAAATATGTCTGTTGTGCTTGTATTATAGTAATATAAAAGAGAACAACATGAAATAGTCACATTTCTTCTCCTTTACTTCTTATGCAGAGTAGTAATCATTGTTTTATATAACATAGAGTAGAGCCAAGTTAATCTTGCCCCTTGTTATGGCTTTATAGTGGACTTTTAGGGTCTTAAGCTTGAAAGTTGGCCTTTATAGTGCATTAAATCTGGGTAGGTTGTTCCTTAGCAACACGGTATTTTTATTATTTTAAGCATAATTAATTGTCCCTCATCAGCTAACAAGGTTGCCTCATCAAAAATAAAATTTAATATAATATTGCTCACCTTAGAATTACTGGGTCGTTTACAATTTAGTATATTGATATTTGGAATTGACACATTCCCTTTTATAAAAAATGCTTTTAAGGAGCTTCAAACTTTTTGTAAAGCTGCTTCAGATTTTTTATTTTTTTTTAGTAATAGCGACAACTCGGTCCTACTTACCTTTTAAAGTAGGTGCACCTTATGTAAACCACAAATTCATTAGTTTCAGCTCTCTAAGGACATAAACACCATGTGTATGTGTTTATATATACAGATAGTTGTCAACTTATGACCTCAGTCGGTTGTAAATGACAGGTAGGTAGTCAAACTAATGTATATATATAAAAGTGATTATGTTGGGGTATTGTATACTGTATAATAACAGTATATTATCTTCCAGTCATATTGTTTGGTATTTTTTTGTAATCACTATAGCAACAATTTCTTAGTTCATTATTATTACCTTTTTATTTTTCTTATTCAGTATTATCATACGAAATTAACAAAATACTGGTATAAATCGTCTTACACTCTTGTGTTTGTAATGGCTGATCATGCTTGGCTGAGACATTGATGTCATTATCAGAGACATTGCTCCTGTTAACTGGAAATGTTGTCTTAATAGTTCATTTCTTTTTCTCCTTGCGAACTTCATGATACAGATGAAAAGCATTATGTACAACTTATTCAATTCTTTTCATTACTCTACCTACAAGCTTTTAATCTTTCTTTATTTACCGTATTGTAATTTTTCTAAATTTTTCTATTTCACTGTGTCTTTATATCTAATAGGTTTAAGCGGCAAACAATGCATACAATAATTTGATTGATATCTGCGAAACTAAATACTGTACCGTACAAAATTGTAGGTACAAAATAAAGAAATGATTAAAACACAGTGTACATAAATACAAAATTACAGGTGTAAAAAAAACATTAAAAAATATCCCATATCTTATCGGCCTTTCATACTTGGCTGTGGATCATTGATATTATCAGAGGCAACGCTTGGGTTGCCAGAGACCTTGATTTTTTCAGAAACATGCTGAGTGTTGTCTGAAAAGTTCATTATTTCTCATATATATCATGATATGGATGAAAAGCATCATGTACCCTTCTTCAGTTCTAGTAAATTTTTCAATATTTAGATATATTTCCTCAAAAACTGTTTCCTCACCTTACTAATTCGAGTTATCGAGTCTTCTTATACTAAAAAAGTACTTCCTTACATCCTGCAAGAAACTTTTCTTGTGCAATTTCTAACTCTGACCTCTAGTTATAAAGCTGCCCATATCAAAATAGCGCTTCCTGACAACTCAAGACCATGCAGGGCTTTAAAGGCTTTTAGTGATGATAAGTTTCAACTCTTCCCGCCTATAATCATAACTGAAACTATGTGTCTGGGTTACCAGCTTCGTAGCATGATTTTGAACTTTCTCCAATATACTAAAAGATTTATCAAGTGTGAATTTCAAAGGGGCTCTGCATATTCAAACTTTGGTCTAACAAATCTAAAATATTTCTGGACCTATCCTTGTCCATGTGCTTGAAGGCCAGCCTTATGTATACTAAGAAAGCATATGCTGCCTTTACTCTGCCATTTACATGCATTTTACAGAAAAATCTGCCAATACACTTACCCCTAAATCTCAATTTTTCCCTGTTCCTTGAAGTCCCAAGCCAGCTGTTGAATATCCAAACTTCCTGCACTGTTGTCTATTCTCATTACTTTATATTTTGAAGTACTTAATCTTACTAGCTACTTGTTATATCACTCATGCTGACTAATTAGGTCTTCCTGAAGTTCTCTACCATTATTCTCGTCTTTTACATTCTTTACAATCTTTGCATCATCTGCAAACATATTTAAAGATACACTAGCAGAAATCTGTAAATGCATATGTAAGATTGAATCCCACTGCCATCCTTTTTCTAGTAAGACACTGCATGTCTTACTCTGACCTTCTATTTTCCTCCTAAATTAGTTTTTATCCACTCCAAGACATTTCCACTCATTCTTGGCAGTACTTGCAGCTTCTTAATAAATCTCCCATCTGGGAAGGTATCAAATGCATTCTGAAAATCTAAGAATATGCAATCTGCCTTGTTCTTTCCTTTAATATTTGTCTTACCTCATCGTAAAATTCAAGTAAGTTTGTTTCTGTAGATCTGTCTTCTCTAAAGCCATGTTGTTTCTCTGACAAAAAGCTGAAGGATTCCAAGTACAGAGGAATGTGTGCTCTCAGTGGTTTCTCCATAACTTTGCAAACCATGTTAGTCAGTGAAACAGGTCTACAATACAGAGCTCTCTTTATCCTGCCCTTTTTGAAGATTGGTTCTATGTTTGCTTGTTTTCAGAATCTTAGAGTCTCCAAGACATGTGCTTGGTCTTGTATAATTTATTTTTGACCAACATGAGTGATTGGTTTGAGATGAATGTGGGGTTATGTCAAGGTTGTGTAATGTCGCCGTGGTTGTTTAATGTGTATATGGATTGAATGATAAGAGAAGTAAATGAAATAGTATTAGACAGAGTCTTGGAGTTAGTGGGTGAGTATGGAAGGTTGTGGGAAATGAATCAATTGCTATTGACGGATGACACAGCACTGGTGACTGATACTGAAAATGAACTAAATCATTTGGTGACTGAGTTTGTTAGAGTGTGTGAAAGAAGGAAGTTGCGATTGGATATTGGTAAAAGTAAAATCATGAGATGAACGAGAAGTGTTAACGTTGGCAGATTGATTGTAGGAGTGAATGGGGAGTTGTTTCTAGAAGGTGAGAGTGTTAAGTATCTGGGGTCGCATGTATCAGGGAGTGGACGAGTGGCTGCAGAGTTAAGTCATAGAGTAGAAAAGTGTAATGAGAAATAAATATTTGGGAATGAATGCAAAGAGAAGGGTATATGAAGGTGTGATTGTTGCAAAGAGAAGGGTATATTAAAGTGTGACTCTTGCGACAGCATTGTTTTGAGCAGAGACTTGGAATGCAAAGAGGATGAAAGGAACAAATTGAATTCAATGGAGATGAGGTGTTTGAGAAGTATGATTGGTGTATCTAGAATAGAGAGAGTAAGAAATGAGGATGTCAGGCAGAGAACAGGTGTTGAAAGGAAGCTGCCAGATGGCATGAAAAGGGCACTGAATGCATGTGGAATGTCAGAGGAGCAGGGAAGAGAGAGTATAAGATATAGGAATGAGTGGAGGTAGATTGTGTTTTGGAGACATGGGCCAAAGGGATTTTTTGCACCTGCCGGCTCAGTGATCTTCTATGGACAAGTGTAAGGGGAGTTGCCAAGTGATGAAGTGGTGGGAGTGAACCAGCTGCAGCTGTCGGCCCTCATAGTAGAATATCCTTGCCCACCTACATTGTGGGTGTCCCAAGCAGGGTGGAAGGGAGGGTGTGTGACAACCCTTTATCCCTAAGGAGCTAAGAGGAGTGGTGTAGGTATGTGTGAATCATTGTGAAAAAGTGCTTCTTGGCTCGGCCACCCCCTTAACAAGGGACAACGAGCTTATATATATATATATATATATATATATATATATATATATATATATATATATATATATATATATATATATATATATTTATATAGTCACCGTGGCTCAAGCGATAGTGTCAGCACTTGAGGTGTCAGGTTGAGGGTTCGCGCCCCGTCATGGTCTGAGGTTAGCAAATATATATATATATATATATATATATATATATATATATATATATATATATATATATATATATATATATATATACATTCAGTTCGCTTTTTGCGCGTGTTTAAAGAACGTGAAATTGGAGTAACGCCCCCAAAAAACAATAGTAAAAAATTACGAAATACACGAATAACACCCGCACAAAAAATTCTAAAAAAATTTTAATTTTAGTAAATATGCAACTGCCTCGGAGGCACTTTCGTACCTTGCTGCCATGTGTATATGTTTACGAGGGAATTAAGGGGACGCCTGGGCTGGGAGGGGGGGTGAAAAGGACGATTTTCTGGCAACTTTAACGTGTGCTGGTGCCAGGTGTAAAAGGAAAGGGCTCTATCTAAACTATAAACAGCAAAAAAATGAACTTTTATGTAAATATTCATAGTAAGATAATGTCATAAATGACGATATTTTGATATGCTTTTGTTGTGTTGCATTATACATCAATTTGACTTAGATATATATATATATATATATATATATATATATATATATATATATATATAAATATATATATATATATATATATATATATATATATATATATATATATATATATATATATATATATATATATATATATATATATATATATATATATATATATATATATATATATATATATATATATATATATATATATATATATATATATATATATATATATATATATATATATATATATATATATATATATATATATATATATATATATATATATGCACACACGTATATGTGCATATTATAAATATTGTATATATATAAATATAAACATGTAGTGAATCTCATTATGAATCTGGCAGTTATATGCCGTATCCTATTTATAGCATACACTCAGTTCGCTTTTTACGCGAGTTTAAAATGCACGAAATTGGAATAATGCCCCCGAAAAATAATAGTAAAAAAAGGCGAAATACATGAATGATGCCCACACAAAAAATTTGATTTTTTTTTTTTAATTTTAGTAAATAAGCGACCGCCTTGGAGGCTTTTCCCCACCATGCTGCCATGTGCTTCAGTGTCTCTTTACCCAGCATAGGGCGTGGATATATCTCTTGTTCTAACTGTGTTTGTGTTAAGGTTTGTGTTTTCAGTTTTTATATTTTACAGATTTTACTGTACTATCATGGCCAGTATATGCCCAGGAAAAGACTGTGGAAGTGTTTCTATTCCCAAAAGAGTGAGAAAGGCAATAAGCCTTGAAGTAAAATTGCAAGTGTTGGGCTGTTATGAGCATGTTGAGAGTAATGTCGCCATAAAACAGACGGTACATCTCAGTGAAAGCACGCTGCGCACTATCCATGAAAATGCGGAAAAAATAAAGAAATGTGCAAAAACTGGTGTTAGTTTAACTGCGGCTAAGTCTTCATATTTTCGATGGGATATTATGGAAAAAATGGAAAAAATGGTAAGTATGTGGAGGAGCATTCGGTGGGTGGATATATCTCTTGTTCTAACTGTGTTTGTTTTAAGGTTCGTGTTTTCAGTTCATTTATATTTTACAGATTATATGCTAAACTATCATGGCTAGTAAACGTCCAGGAAAAGACTGTGGAAGTGCTTCTACTCCCAAAAGAGAGAGAAAGGCAATAAACCTTGAAGTAAAATTGCAAGTGTTGGGCCATTACGAGCGTGGAGAGAGTACGGTCGCCATTAAACTGGCGATGCATCTCAGTGAAAGCATGCTGCGCACTATCCGTGAAAATGCAGAAAATATAAAGAAAAGTGCAAAAGCTGGTGTTAGTTTACCTGCAGCTAAGTTTTCATATACTCGATCGGATATTATGGAGAATATGGAAAAAATGCTAAGTACGTGGATGAGCATTTAAGAACAAACAGCATACAAACTTGTCATATAATATCGTCAGGGAAAAAGAGTGTGAGATTTAAAAATACTTCAAATCCCAGGTGGAAGGCGAAGAAGTAAAACGCATTACAGCTAGCTCTGGTTGGTTTTCTAATTTTCAGTGTAAGTTTGGTTATTTCAACCGAAAAACACAAGGCGAGAGCGCACAGCTGATAGGGAGGAGGCAAAACGGTTTCCTGCTGAATTAAAGGCCATCATAGAGGAAGGTGGTATACAGCAAAGTAGATTTTCAATATGGCCAAAACTGCTTTATTCTGGAAGCGAATGCCAGAAAGGACATATATTTTCATAGAGGAAAAACGTGCTTCAGGATATAAGGCAGCAAAAGATCGCTTTACCCTACTGATTGTTGTTAACGCTGAGGGCGACATGAAGCTGAAGCCAGTAATGATTTATCATTCAGAAAGTCCTCGTGCGCTTAAGGGTTACTATAAGCAGTTACTTCAAGTGCACTGGTATTCAAATAGGAAAGGATGGATGACTGGGAGTATTTTTAAAGATTATTTCTTGACACGTCTCCGAAACGAATTAGAAGTTTATTGCAAGAGTCAGGATTTACCCTTAAAAATTCTTCTCATTTTAGACAATGTTCCATCCCATCCTCCTTCAATCGCCGATCTTCATCCTAATATAAAAGTTTTGTTTCTGCCGCCAAATATAACTTCACTACTCCAACCAATAGACTAGGGGGTAGTGCAGATGCTGAAATATCATTACCTTAAGCACTCTTTTAAAGACCTCAGCAGTAAGACTGATGTCAGCATGGGCGACCTTGAGAGAGCAGCTGAGGCCGGCGATATCTCGGTGGTAGACATTAAGAAAACTGCGGTTAAGGATTACTGGAAAGCGTTTAATATCAAGCACTCCATTTGGTATGTGAAGGATTCTTGGGCTGAAGTCACATCGTCATCTTTAAATGGAGCATGGAAGAAGCTTTGCCCGCAGTTTGTGAAATTTTTCACAGGTTTTGATCTCAATGATCGGTTGTCAAAGACGAGACTTGAGTGCGTTCAGCTCGCACATCGTGTGGGATTCACCAACGTTGATGAGGAGGATGTGGATGCCCCTTTTGCATCCCACATGGAGGAATTGACTGCCGAGGATTTGGAGGACATGGACGGTGAACGTCAATGTGAGAAGAGGAGGAAAACGAGGCAGCAGCACTTTCTATGAGCCCCATGAAATCACTCACTGTGAGAAGATTGACTCAATTTTTTCACCTTATAGAGGGTGCCTTGGATATTTTGGATAAGGACTATCCTAATATAGAACGTGCAGGCTTGACATCTAGAAAGGTCATGCATGATATTTCCTGCTATAGTGAAATTTTAAAAGAAAAGAGGAGGATTGCACGGCAGGCAATGCTTGATGCTTACTTCTCAGTCAAAAGAAGTGATTTTGATGACCCTCAGCCAAGCACATCTAAGCAGTATGAACCCCAATCACAACCAGAGGTTAGCTCTCCCCATTCCTCCTCCTCCTCTTCACCTCCCTCTCCTACCGTTTAACTCACCTTCTCAATGCCACCCCGCTCATCCCAGTACTGAATGACTTTTGCCCATCGTACATAGAGTGAGTACACCTCTGTAATCTTTTACGTTTTTTTTTTATGTTATGTTTTTAATATCATATTACAATATTATATTCAGGCATTGCATACTTACAAAAAAAGAGTTTTCTAGTGTTGTTTTTAATTTTTTAATGGTAGCTTTATTTATTTTTGCGACTAAGGGTTGGCTCTTCCACTTCCTTCTCTTCTCCTTCTTCTCCTACCGCTTATATCACCTGCTCGCCTCAAACACGCTCGACGTCTCTTGCTCACCGTCTATAAAGTGAGTAGAATGTGTATAATATTTTTTATTTACATCATTACTGTAATTCAGGTATTGCATAATGAAAAAGTAAATTCTAGTCTTGCTTTTAGTAATTTTTTTGTTACTGTATCTTTATTTATTTTTGCAGCTAGGGGTTCGTTCTAACGCTTCCCTCTCCTCTTCTCCTACCACTTATGTCAAATGCTCGCCGCCACCACGCTCGGCCCATACCTGTTGCTCACCGTATAGAGAGTGAGTAGAATGTGCTTTATATTTATATTTGTTATAGTAATTCAGGCATTGCATAATGAAAAAAATTTAGTTTTCTAGTCTTGCATTTGTTAATTGTTTTTTACTTTTGCAGATAAAGGTTCGTCCTTCTCTTCTAATACCGCTTATGGCAAGTGCTCCCCACCACCATGCTCATCCCATACCTGTTGGTCACCATATATAGAGTGAGTAGAATGTGTTTTATATTTTTTTTGTTACAGTAATTCAGGCATTGCATAATAAAAAAAAATTAGTTTTCTAGTCTTGCATTTGTTAATTGCTTTTAACGTTTACAGATAGAGGTTCATTCTTCTCTTCTAATACTGCTTATGTCAAAAGCTCACCGCCACCACACTCATCCCATATCTGTTGGTCACTGCATATAGTGAGTAGAATGTGTTTTATATTTTTTTTGCTACAGTAATTCAGGCATTGCATAATGAAAAAATGTAGTTTTCTAGTCTTGCATTTGTTAATTGTTTTTTACGTTTGCAGATAGGGGTTCCTTCTCTTCTTCTTATACCACTTATGTCAAGTGCTCACCGCCACTACGCTGGTCCCATGCCTATTGTTCACCGTATAATAGAGTGAGTAGAATGTGTGTTATCTTTTTTTTTTTGTTACAGTAATTCAGGCATTGCATAATGTAAATATTTTTTAGTTTTTTAGTCTTGCTTTTGTTAATTGTTTTTATTTTATCTTTGATTATGTTTGCAGATGGGGTTCGTTCTATCGCTTACCCCTCCTCTTCCGCTACCGCATACATCACGTGCTCACCACCACCACGCTCATCCCACGCCTGTTGCACACCGAATATAGAGTGAGTAGAATGTGTTTTACATCTAGGCATTGCATAATGACATTTTCTTTTAGGTTTTTTAGTTTTTTAGTCTTGCTTTCGTTATTTTTTATTTATTTTTTTTATCTTTGTTTACATTTGCAGATAGAGGTTCATTTTCCCGCATCCTCCTCCTCTTCTACCGCTTAAGTTACATGCTCAACGCCACCATGCACGTTCCAGTGTATGACTGTTGCCCACTGCATAATAGAGCACAGTATGTTGATTTGCTTGCTGTGCAGTAAATCTGAATATCTTTTGTACTCTTAAAAATAGCTACAGGTCTTTCTGCTTTGTTATGTACTTGTAAAATATGATTTACTTAAATTATATTTTTGGCATAGTGTGTCTATGTATGGTTGTGAATAGTATCTATGCCCATTATCATTGTTTCTTATGGAAAATGACTTGTCACATTACGCCACCTTTACATTATGCGTCACTTTTGAGAACCTATCTTCGTGTTATTCCAAGAACTGGGTGTACTGTAAATATTACACTGATATCATAATTTATTAAATATTATTAAATATTAAGTGTTAATATTTATTTTTATTTTTTCATACAGTAAGGTCACTGACACTGGATGATATTTTATTATATATATATATATATATATATATATATATATATATATATATATATATATATATATATATATATATATATATATTTTTTTTTATGCATTTATTCATATAGAGAAACATACATATTCAATGACGTATAGGTACATTTTGGATGAAAGCATGCTAAAATGTATTCATGCCACAAAATTTTGTAATCAGTAACTATTCATATTTGTATTAAGAAACTGTCATACATTAGGCTATGAGAACAGCATTAATTCCGTCAATATCTTGTACAAAGAAAGAATATTAGTGGACCCAGTCATTATACTAGCTTTCTGTTTTAGGTTTTCTGTCTTTCTACACTAATTTCAGAACTTTTTAATATACAATATGGCATCTTTGAGGCTTACGTCAGATATCATATAATTTGGAAAGTTGTGAGAGTAATCACTGTTTTCACCTCCAAACTAGGTTTCAAGTTTTAAAACATTGTTGGAATAGCATAGACGTTTTATAGCCCTAAAATTTCTTGATTCAATCGAGGCTAATTGGTGCAGATACATAGTAACTTAACCTAACCTTTCAAGTTGTGTTAAACATATCGATTTTTGGGTTAATATATGTATGAGTGGCGATGGTATATACCAGGTAAGAGAAGTACATTTTAACTTAAAAGATAATGGGAACAGCAGGAACCGCATTAAATTTCTTTTAAATTCAATGTAAGCATACTATTTTAAACTTGTAAAATATGTTATGCGTTATCAAGGTAGGTGGAAGAAGAGAAAGTGAATTACAGGAATAAATAAATGGAACTAGGGAGACTCCTATTCTTTGAGTGTTTTTTTTTTCTCTCTTTGGAAATGAAATGACATAGGAGATTGGGAGCGTCTGAATATCCTGAAATCTTGCTACTTCATTACTTCTGTCACAGTTTCTCTGAACTTGCTTGCTTTATGGGAATACTGTCTCAGGTTTTATAAAAAGCAAGAAAATAAAGGAAGGCCAGTGAAATTATGCTTGACATTTGCTTCAGAAGTAAATGTGTCATAAGTTATAACTGTTGTTGCAGTAAGTAAAAAGAGATACTGCTCTTAGAGAAGTATAGGTTCAAAACTTTGTTATTGTTTACTAGTGCATTATCCATTGCTACATATTCTCATGGTCGGGATAGCTTAAGCTGTAGATTTTTTTTTTCTTCTATGAGTGATACCGAGACGGGTAAAGGAAATTGCCCTCACTGGACTCGGGCACCAGGAAAATATAAAGCAATAACAGACTGATGGGAAGTGTTTTGACTTGTCAGATGTGAAGGGATAAAGAGATATGTAACATATACGTAATAATATTCTGTGCTAATGTAGGCATAGGAAAGAAGTGTAACTGAAGGAAGACTGAACAATGAGCTTGTTTGGGTAGTCCTAATTTAGTTAAAAAGACCTTCAGTTGTAGAATACCAACCGGCGGATGATGCCATGGGTTGCTGTTGTATGTGTCACTATCAATCCCATTAAAATGGGAGTGGATGCCAACAGGTTGGAGCTTGGGAACTAAGGTTGGTTACCTTTGTAACAATCCATATGGGGCTCAAACATGGCTTTGTCGCTTCCCAAGTTACCCCACAGGACTAAAGCTGTAGAATAGGTAGCTCAGAACTTTTAAGCTGTAGTGATAATAGAAAAACTGTTTTTTTTATATACAGTATTTCATATTTTTTGTATATATGACCAATAGTCACTGATGAATACATACTAAAATGACATCGTCTTTGGAATACACTGGTTTCAGTATTTATGTTAGGTAGAGCTTAATCTTTCCTTAAAACCGTGGAACATGTATGGTTTAATTAAGAAAAAACTGATGCAATAAAAGTAGAACATTAACCAAATTTTTATTCAGTGTTAATGATGAATATACATTATAAATATATCTTTAACTTAATAATACCACTTCTTCAGTATTGTTCTGTGAAGAATATGTAGTCTTTTGAAATATCAGTACTTTTCTTTGTAAGCCATAAGCTACTTGAAATGTTGTATTGTATTCTATAAGTGCAGTACACCAAAGTCACAGATCTACTATAGCCTATCTAGCCTTTAAGAATCAGAGATATATCACGGCAGTGCTCACAGAATTTGATAAAAGGGTAACTTAATGTTCAGCCATGGGTTGAGGACCTGAAATTATACAAGTACAGTACATTAGTTTATACTCTTCTAGGTTCACTTGTTTACAGGTAAACTTTGTCTGTAATTATGTAGCTGTCACTCTGAATTTAATTTCTTGTATCACTACAATGGTTTTCCTGATTTAAACAGAAGGTTAGGGCTACGATGATTATTGCTGACTTATATTTAAATGTAGTACCGAATTTTTGTTTTAAATATGTGTAATATGTGCAGTTAAGGATTTTGATTTAAAGTTTTCAAGAACAAAAAAGATATTGCAACACATCTTAGTCTAAATATTTTGCTACTTACTTATGTACAAATTACTTCGCTCCGCTCTGAAACACCATTGTGGAAATAATAAGTTTAGTGTTCATCTTTTAGATATATAGAGGGATATAGGATTTGAGGTAGATAAAAGATGAATTATTGGAAATCTCATATACCATCTCTCATTTTTTATAAAAGCAGTTACTCTTTGTATATGGGCACTTTACTATAACAAATAATAGATATTTGACAATAATGACAATCAAATCATATTTTAGCATGTCGTGGGACAAATTACCTGTTCTTGTATAATATACTGTCTTAAACTCATTATCATTAAAAACATTGTATGTTACCTTAGATACATACAACTCATAGATGATACACAGTTCATCTGCCCATGACATTTTAATATGGTAGTAAAAGTAATATTTTCATTAATAGTGGAAATTGTAGGTATTAATTTGTAGCAGTCTTGTAAGAGGCAATTTTATTTGAAAGTAGATTATATACAGAGAGGAAGCAAATTGTTGTAATTATTTTGAAAATTTATGCGAGTTGAAAATTCATTATATAGGCATGTGACTTGGAAGAAGAAGCGTTTACAACAATAAAGGAAGACTTTCAAAGAGTACAGATTACTTCTGTAACCCTTCATCAAAACATAGAGGGTGGTATATAACCTTGCGCTGAGAGGGGTATAAAAATAACGAGGATCGTTTATTACATTAAGGTAGTGCTAAAGCAGTAGAGAATCTATCATACCCTCAATATTTAGTGTGTAAGCCTTGCACATCTCACACAGCCTTCAATCTTAAAAAGTATGATTGGAGCAGTCTCTCGAAGAAGAGAGACTTCTTGTAGATGTCTTACAAGACTGGCTTTTGAGGATCATCTTAGCCGCAACTCTGCTTCTCGGGATTGCTCCAATGTGTTCAGCAGGATTAAAGTCTATTGAATTTCTAGGCCATTCAGTTCAACTGAAAAAAATCAGCCTTAGAGTCCCTCATCAGCTTTTGCATCTCATTTGGAAGAAAGCACGGAACTCTGTCGTGGAGAAAATACACTTGTCAATATTTTCAGACTTCTTAGACATAAGTTCCCATCCAACTCTGTCTGTTTTGATTACCCCAAGAGTCACATCACAGTGAAGCACAGGAAGATTCCAGTGAAATTTGGAGCTCAATGCATCTCCCATTGAGACAAAAGTTACTAAAGAAATGGTGATTATCAGATGTTACAGAGGATTTCATGGGCTTAGGAACTGCTTAATAAGCCTTCCTCCCTCCTGGGAAGTGATACCAATGCACCCGCTGCTGATTCACTGTCTTCCTTTGTTACACAATGATCTCTCTCGCTATGTTCCTTCATAATTTCTGGCATGATACTGCGATGATGTTTTTGCTTTTCTAGTAAAATTTTCTGGTGCACTGGAGCCAGAGGTTGTGTGGACGTTGTCTTATCACTTCCAAATATCAGTACCAACATTCACTTTGGCCCAATTTGTTGGCCACACACAAGGCTTCACTATCTACAGCTGTGAAAGCCTTAAGGGCAAGGCAATAAGCAAGATATATCTTTGAAAACAATGAAGAAAACTAGAAAATAATAAGAATGTGCAATCCACGAATTTTCTTTAAACCTTTTGTCAAAGGTTATGTACCACCTTAAATAAATTCACATGCATTACTGTACTGCTTGCTTTCATATTTTCTAAGCATAGAATATCACATGCAGCTTTTATTACTGGAGCTTGAACAAGTAGACATGGCCTGTAATGGACATTGCTTGTATAAAATTTTGATACACTTGGTTGATCATTTGAAATAATGAATTAGAGTACAGAATTTCGAAGAAAAAAATATTAATGAAAAATAAGAAACATAGCTGAAGAATAGATGCTTGGTTGCTATAGGTTTTAGAAATAAGCTTACAGATCACACGTACAAGGATCACATCAAACAACGTGAAGTTTATCAATAATGTCTGGAGTGCACCATGATGAATCAAGCCAAATTGATATTCCATAGTTTTAGGGAACACATAGTCAGAAGAGGATTAGAGATTCATTAGGGAGTTATACACCATAAGTCAGCTTGGCTTTAAGAGCAAGCAATGCTTTCGTGCAGAATTTGATACTAGCATGAAAATTTTATTGCTTCTTGCATCAGGATGAGGCTGTACTTGGAGGTTGCATTAGGCACACTTATGTGATATATCAACATAATTTACATAGCTTTTTTCAAACTAATAGACGTGCAGATGATGATGAAAATATTCTTTTTTTCATATCTTGCTTTCGCTTCTTTGTTAATAAAGTGAAAGACCTTGTTAGTACGATGATGAGAGTGCAATGCAAGGCCAATTGAAGTTTTTCTTTCTTTACAATTTGAAATTTAGCCTTAAACATAAACTAAGCTTCAGTTTCTTATTTAAAAAAAAGATGACCCATGCAAATTGGGAATTACCACATTTCACGGCTAACCGAAATTACCTCCTACTTGGTGTAAGTGGACCACCTAAAGGCCCATGTAGCACTGAAAAGAATGGCCTATGGGGTATCTTGAAATGTGAAACCATCTTCTGTGAACCAAGACCCGGGAAGGCTGGTGTACCAACAGGAATGAGCTGTGAGCCTGGAGAAGATGGTAGATTAGACCTTGTTCTTGATGATATTGCATCAATTAAGCTATCATGAGAGGGAATTGAGATAATACCCTCAGTATTATCGCTACTAAGACCATCACTACTAGCATTACCTTGTTGGGCAAGCTGAAACAGTTCTTGCTCTGGTTCTAGGAGTATGATCTCATAACAATTGCCTGCCATTCGAGGATCACTGATTGGTCGAATCTGTTGAATATAAGGATTATTAGGGAGAGGAGGATGTAACTGGTTAATGAGCACTGGGTCCACATGAACGGAAGGTAAAAAGTATTCGGGTTCAAGGACAGGATCAGGAAAAATGCTGAAGTTGGACAAAAGAGGAGGAGAATTAATCGGAGGTGGATGTGGAGGTCCACGGTGGGAGAATATCCTTCCTTGTCTAGCACTTTCTTCATTGTCATTATCATCTCCCTGATCATCTAAATTGTTATTCAGATCGTCCTCGATGAGAGTGAAATTCAGGTGCTCTGAATCTGCAGCTACAACTGCATCATGAATTTTCTGAAATGTCTCCATGAACTGTTGCTTAGCATGCGCGACTTCAATGGTATCTTTAACAGGTTGTGGGGCTACACTGAAGGGTATTGAGGTGTTGACAAATACCCTTGGTGACCTCTTTGTTGGGCTGGAGGGAGAGGGATTGCTCTTGATGCTTCCACTGCTTCCATTGGTGGTAGCCGATTCATCACACATCGTTGATGCTGCAGCTATCAGCATAATCTGCAGAAATATAATAATAATAATAATAATAATAATAATAATAATAATAATAATAATAATAATAATAATAATAATAATAATAATAATAATAATAATAATAATAATAATAATAATAATATTGAATACTTTTGCTATGCAGTAACTTGTGAAAAGAGCATTTATTGGACTAGGTATGTCAGTGGACCCTGGAAGAGAGAGTGCAAGAGACAGGGGTGAAAGGAGAAAGATTGTGTATAGGTAATGTGGGACAAAGGGATTTCTCGCACTTGCTAGCATGGTAAACGAGTGAATAAGTGTGTGGAGAGGGGATGGCATAAAATGAAGTGATAGGAGCTAACAAACTATGGCTGTGGGGCTTCACAGAAAGAGATCTTTGCCCTCTTACCTTGTGGTTGACCCAAGCAGTGTGATGGGGGAATATGTGGCGTCTTTTGTCACCAAGGAGCTAAGGAACGTGATCGAGTAAATTAGCCTCTGGTGACTGTGAAGGCTTGGATTCGGCTGCCACCTTACGAAGGAGATTGCGCTCATTGTATATTTATATATGCATATCATCAGCATATTAGCATATGCTGATGATAATACATGCTTTTTAATATCAATCACTATCATTCAAATACTTTAGTAATCCATAAAGCAACTTACATCCTTTTCCCATGCAGGAGGACTAATTTACTCTAACAGTTGTCGAAAAATATCACAATAATAACGTAAATAAGTAAAAATAAGATGCCATCCGTAACTAGTGTATTCCATCTATTCACATGTGATGCTAATTATTATTATTATTATTATTATTATTATTATTATTATTATTATTATTATTATTATTATTATTATTATTATTATTATTATTATTATTATTATTATCATTATTATTATTATTATTATTATTATTATTATTATTATTATTATTATTATTATTATTATTTATTTATGTGCAGATTTTTGAACAACTTACAGTTAACACCTTTCCTCCCACTCCCCCTTATTATTATTATTATTATTATTATTATTATTATTATTATTATTATTATTATTATTATTATTATTATTATTATTATATTATTATTATTATTAATATTATTATTATTTATTATTATTATTATTATTATTATTATTATTATTATTATTATTATTATTATTATTATTATTATTATTATTATTATTATTAATATTATTATTAATATTATTATTATTATTATTATTATTATTATTATTATTATTATTATTATTATTATTATTATTATTATTATTATTATTATTATTATTATAAGAAATTGCAGAACGATCACCAGCCAGTACATTTTCAAATATTTTATTCCAATTGTCTTCTACACCATCTTGCAACGTTTCAAACTTGCACTGAGTTCATATTCATGCCTACACCTACAAAAACAACAAAACAGCAAAGTTTATTATATGCACAAAGAAATGACAACAATTAATAAAAAGAAAAAATTGCATGTATATACATATCCATATACATACGCATATAAAAATCAAATTGAAAATACAAAAAATGTTTAAAAGTTAATGCAACTGACCACATTCGAATATTTTTAAAGGATAGTTTAAGCAATCTAAATTTAATTCGGGGTTCTCCTTTTTAATTAAAAGTGATTCTGCAATTCTAATTTCAGTTTTATCTTTTCCTTTGTAAGCTACTTTAAAATCGCTTATTGAGAAATCACACTTACATTTTTCATGGCAGTGTTCCCTAATGTTTGATGACAGAGGTATTGTCAGATGTCTGTTTGTTCTGAAACTCAGCCCCTTTTGTTCATGGTATCTTATTGTTAATGACTTCTTAGTCGAGCCATAATAGGCCAATTGGCAAATTGGACAAAATATATACAACCAATGAACAGAAGGGTTGAGGTAGTTGTCCTTTATGATTTAGAAAGGTTTCAAGTTTAAAGTTATTATAAAATACTAAATTAGGGGTAATTTGTGGATAATATCTATTAAATGAATATGTGATTTCATTTTTAAGAAAGGAGTTCGTAATGTTATCCATGAATGGGAATCTGAAAAATAATTTGTGTTTTTGTGGTCCATATGTTATGGATTTTGGAGAAAAAATCTCGTTTAAGAAAGTTTTTAATGATCTGTTTATCATATTAGGAGTAAAACCATTTTGTATAAACAATTTATTCAGAAACGACACTTCTTCATCAAATTTAATGTAGGTGGATTTTAAGCGAAATGCCCTAGTAAAGAGTGTGCACAATGTGTTCTTTTTGTATAGTTCATAGCACTCACTTAAAAAATTTATTCCCATGCCCGTGAAACATGATTTGCGATCAATACTAATATCAAATATATTGTTGCTTTTCTTTAGCAATAGATCTAAAAAGGGGATTTTATTATTATTTTCAATTTCCAGACTAAAATTAATTTTGCTATGTTTGTTATTTAGGTAATTCAAGAAATTTTCTTCACGATGACTGTTCTTCTCTTCAAATATTTGAAAAGTATCATCAACATATCTCCTATAGAACACTGGTTTAAAAACAACAGGGCACTCATTTAACTATTGTTTCTCGTAGTGAGATAAAAAAATATTTGCCAATGGGGCAGACAAGGGATTACCCATGGCCAAACCATCTACTTGTTGGTAAAAAGTCCCAAACTAAAACTTTCTCAGTTATTATTATTATTATTATTATTATTATTATTATTATTATTATTATTATTATTATTATTATTATTATTATTATTATTATGACAAAAAGATGATGAGCCTTGGGAAATAGTCTTTCCTATTATCCCACATAGAGTTGATACTTTTAAGGCAGTACGAACACATGTTTGTCTTCTGGGGTCAAATAAAACACTCTTAGTTGCCATCAGTGTCACTCAGGTCCTACTGATCTATCCAGACATCTGTAATGTGTTCACTTAGGCCAAGGTTCAGTCTCCATTGCACAATTGAAACAGACTATGTGGGCAGAGAAATGCATATTTATAGGTGTGGCAAGGAGGATGTATGGGTTTTAGAAGATCAAGGTTTATGAAGAGAGAGAGAGAGGGCACACAAGCTTTTCCATACGCGCGTTCGCGGTATTTTAAAATTTAGTCGAGTTCAATGGGACCTTTCACACGACGTATTGCACGCGCGTACAACGCGGCACAAACCCTCATGCCAGCAAGGCTTGGAAAACGAGTGTACACAAATCTGACGAGATGCTGCGCATGCGTATGACGCGAGAATAGATATGCCCATGTACCGTAGTCCTTAGCCAGCCAGGGGTTATTACAGATTTTTTTTTTTAAAGCTGTCAAAGCGTTCTGAATGATGGAAACTTTTTTTATCCCCTGTCAAAGCATTTCTTTACAATAGCTAATCAGGGTTAAAAGGAGAGGGTAGTATTATGCCTTGTTTGGTAGTCCTTGTCAACTCTACAGGCTCAATGAGCATACTCTAGGTTTAGGATGTGTGGGCAGAAGGATCCGTGTTTTAAAGATCATATACTTGTATTTCAATTTGGGACCACGGTAGAGTAATGGGTAGAATGCTCGGCTTGGGAGGTGACTACTCTGCGATCAAGCTCACCATGGGGTGTAAGAAGGGCATTTAGCCTTAATTCTCCTGTTTCGGTTTGTATGTGTCCACCCCCTTGATGGGGACTAATAGTGACATATAAAACGTAAAAACCTTGTATTTTAATTTCCTCTCATCCGCTGGCATCGTCTTTTCTTCATCTGATATACCTGTGACTTTTTGGAATGAAATGAGGCCTTGTATCTTGGCAATAAGCGACGATTAAACGGACTGAGAAGAGGGAGTGTCAGACATGCGTGTCAGGTATTGAAGCAACAATGCAATAGAAATTTTTTTGAAAGAGCTTTGCCTCTCTCTCTCTCTCTCTCTCTCTCTCTCTCTCTCTCTCTCTCTCTCTCTCTCTCTCTCTCTCTCTCTCTCTCTCTCTCTCTCTCTCTCTCTCTCTCTCGAGTGTACTTGTGACTTCCTTAATTGGTTCTTTGGGTGTGGTGATTTTGGGTGTGAAATCTGAAATATATTTAGGATGAAATAACTCCATGTGGAAGTGGAACAAATTGAAATACTCGAGAGTGATTCAGGATTCCCTGTCGAGCTATTACTTGTCTAATAGGTCAGTGGGATTTGTTTTTTCTTTTGTAGGTTTATCGCCGTATGCATTGGCTATACTCGTGAGATCGAGATAGATAGAGAGACAGACAGACAAATAGATAGACAGACTGATAGATACACGGACAGATAGATATATAGATAGATTAATAGATACACGGACAGACAGGTGGATATATATATATATATATATATATATATATATATATATATATTATATATATATATATATATATATATATATATATATATATATATATATATATATATATATATATATATATATATATATATATATATATATATATATATATATATATATATATATATATATATATATATATATATATATATATATATATATATATATATATATATATATATAGAGAGAGAGAGAGAGAGAGAGAGAGAGACTTTGCACAGGTAAATGCACATTTGCTTCCATATCTAATATTTTTTTCTCTCTCTCTCTCGCTTGTTTCCAGCATCTTGGAATCTCCCAGATTCCAGCGATTTTTCAGATATGATACGTATTGATATATCATCAGGACCTGCAGCATTACTGGCATCTAACTCGATCAGGGCTTTGCATACCTCTGTGGCTGAAAAGATGATGTTCTCTAAAACCGGCCCATGAGCTCCTATCACTGCAATCTGAGGGGATGGGCTATTGGGATATGTATGTATGTATGTATGTATGTATGTATGTATGTATGTATGTATGTATGTATGTATGTATGTATGTATGTATGTATGTATGCGCGTGAAAGCGAATCATGGAACTTTCATCACCTCCAAGTACGCATGGTCCATGAGTCTTTATGAAGGTAATATACTCGTACATGAGGTGCTTTATAACTTCGAAAATGCTTTTAAGTCTTTGAACTTTGGACATTATATTTATTGATATCGTCATTGGAGTCACGATACGTACATTTTCCTTCCCTTTTGACCCTAACGCATTACTTACTCTTGTTGCATGCTTTGTTAGCCAATGGTTTTGTCCAACTTTTTCCAGTTGTTTCCCTTTCTGATTTCCTCGTGTTTTTGCTCTATTAATCATACTCTGTCATTATCTGTATATACATATATATATATATATATATATATATATATATATATATATATATATATATATATATATATATATATATATATATATATATATATATATAATGATTTTTATTTATATCTATATATATTCATATTACATTTACAGATAATTTTATGTATATCTAAATACATACATACATACATACATACATACATACATACATACATATATCTTAAGTGCCTAAAAATGTTCCGGTTTACGTCACGGACTCCCTTATCTACCAAGGGCTAGGACGGTTGCCTTCTTCCGAAGGACTTGTTTGGCAGATGTAATCCTTACGCTGAGTGCATGCCCTTGCTAACCTCAGACCGTGACGGGCGCGAACCCTCGACCTGACGCCTCAGAGTCGGAGACGCTACCGATTGAGCCACGGCGACTACAAGTGCCTAAAAATGTGGTGAACCATTATAAGGAGCGCTATGCATCATATTTGAAAGTCGCTGAAATATATTGAGATTTCAAGATGCTGGACACAAGCGAACATGGTACCTATCTTCACAAAGGCAAGGAGAGAGACACCTCTAAACTCTAGGCTTATTTCAGTTACTATCTTAGGTTAAAAACTTAAAGAGAAACTGTGAGAAAGCACAAATCTCTTCACTTGGAGTCCAACTTTTTGTCATTTAGCCATGCTAGCTTCAGAGGAGGAAGGTCTACATTAACAAACTTACTAAAATTTCATTATGAGGTAAGCCTAGTCTCAGAAAAAAGAGAGGGTGTGAGACTGTATATTCATAGATTTTCAGAGGGCATTTATTGCAGTCTTACATGAGAGACGTTTATGATCTGCAAGTAATAGCAAGCATAAGTGGAAACGTCTTGCGATGGATAACAACTGATTTCGAAGGAAGGGAGCAAAGGGTCTAAGTAAGACCTGTAATGTCTGATAGGAGCAAGGTTAGCAGAGGGGTTACAAAAGAAGAAGCTTTAGGGTCACCCCTGTTCCATATATATGTAAACGATCTGCCATCGTCTGTAATTGCATTTTTGACTATGTGTAGACATTGCGGAGATTGTGAAGAGTAAAATACAATGATAATGGTAGAAAACTTCAGAAAAAGATAAATAGTCCCTGCATAAGTGGTCAGACA
>JAXCGZ010011478.1:92500-97500 GCA_037179515.1 Halocaridina rubra
GTATTTGCAGATTTTACAGTATACATTATGGTAAAAACTTCTCCGTCGTGTTCTTTTCAGAGAGAGAGAGAGAGAGAGAGAGAGAGAGAGAGAGAGAGAGAGAGAGAGAGAGAGAGAGAGAGAGAGAGAGAGAGAGAGAGAGAGAGAGAGGAGATTTTTTGGTTGATAGGTAGGATCTGTAACATTGGACCATTTAGCCTACATGAGTAAGTGAAATGTTCACTTACTCGCCAAGGAACGAGGCGGGCTCAGCTCGGGTTGTTTGATGTGGAAGAACATCATTCAACTTATCAAGCATACCAAGGAATACATACATATACCTTGGCTAAGGAATACACAGTGCAATTTCCCCGCTAATTAAAAAGGAATTTCTGATGAGTGGATATGTCTATTTTAGGGGGGGAGGAGGAGGTGGTTAATTATCGAGAAAGATTGCGAAGCAGTGCCTTACCCAGACCCCCTCGGATTTTTACAGCAATTTTACTTACCATAAAACTTTCGACAAGAGGGAATTTCTTAATCATGGGTATATGTATATAAATTTTAAAACCTTATTCCTGGGGTAGAAAAAAAATTGAGAAGATCATTTACTGGCCCCATTCTAGGCACGAGTCTTTAATGTCCACGCTTCACCCTTGGCCTATTTTGGTCTCCCTAAAGAATTAGTCACTAACGATTACGGAATAATTCTTAGTCCGCAGATTAGTGTTACCAGGTTACCTTGTTACTTAATTCGCAAATGACAAAGCTTTCTCAGTCAAAATGTCTTTAAAAATAATACTTTTATTTCGTGATACGTTATGTATTGAGGATACTCTGTGTAAAAATCATTCTTACTTTGGATTTGATGCTTAACACAGAGTTGGAAATTATTCTACCAGGTTCTGTATACCTTACGAGCTACTTCTGAATCTTTGTTTATTTAAGTCTAGGTTTTTAGGACCTATCTGTATTTAAGTAATTATGGCAATGTTAGAGATATTTTAATTAGTATAAATCCTTCCACTCAGCCGTAATCTGATGAACTTTGTGATAATGTAAAAACATAGGTGATCCCAAACAGTGCTCTTATTAACTATTGGTGTAACGGTTTTATATTTTCCCAATTATATTTTGACCCTTTTGTGTACCAAAAGTTGTATTTTATATTTATCCAGAAAATATGATTTTTAATTTTTTTTTCTTCATAATAACTGTGGGACTGTCCCACTGTTACATACATCTCATGGATGTAATCACTGACTTGACAGGGGTTGCCACTAGAGTGACAACACTCCCCTCTCCAGTATTATCACCCGGTGCTGCTGATTAAGAGAGAATCCGTGCGATCTACTTTGGAGAGTTGAATTTGGGACCTTCTGGGTCTCAGCAATGCCCCAAATCCACTGAGCTATAGAAGGGTAGCAGGGTTGCCAGATGGCAAAGACACCTCACGGCCATATTCTGAGCATTTCACGGTCAAATCCGGCCAAACATGTTTTTTTTTTTATGTCTACGGCCAAATTTATTTGAATGGAAATATGTACGGTAAGTATAAAATTTTAAATTAGCCCGGCACGTAAATTAAAAGTATGTTAACCTGCACCTAATGCATAGTCATTTGAACCTGTACACATAACTGTCAATAACCAGAATTTATGCTTTAATTTGATTGAAAACTAATCTAATGCAAATAAATTATTCAACAATTTATTCCATTATGATCACTATTGATATCTTTATATTTCTCAAAGCTTATATATATATATATATATATATATATATATATATATATATATATATATATATATATATATATATATATATATATATATATATATATATATATATATATATATATATATATCAATTCCTACCAAGTTATAAAGTGAAGTTTCAAATTCGTATTGAAACGGGCAATATTTAGCCATTTTTCATACAGTCTTTCATATTGGAAAAAAGATTTTAATACTGAAGCGGGGAATTTCAGAAAAACTAACGTAAGTACATATGTACTAGGAACTTTTTAATATCTCTTCCCTTGTCAAGATGGAGTTCAACATGAAACTGAAGTGAACTGTTTCTATTACTATTAATTTATTGGAACTTAGAATATATTTGGGTTGTAATCTTGTAATTTTGCTATTTGGATTTCCAAATTTAATCGTACATTGTGCTGTTTAACAATAATAATAATAATAATAATAATAATAATAATAATAATAATAATAATAATAATAATAATAATAATAATTATAATAATAATAGAAATAATAATAATGCAGTTTTCTGTTTTTGTAGGATAATTATGAATCATCACTATTTCATGTAACAGTGGATCTATATATATATATATATATATATATATATATATATATAATATATATATATATATATATATATATATATGATTCATGTTTTCACATATGTAATGTGCTTATTTGATATATACATATATATATGTATATATATATATATATATATATATATATATATATATATATATATATATATATATATATATATATATATATATATAATATATGTACATATATATATATATATATATATATATATATATATATATATATATATATATGTATATATATATATATATATATATATATATATATATATATATATATATATATATATATATATATATATATATATATATATATATATATATATATATATATATATATATATATATATATATATATATATATATGTTTGGGTCATGTCGACTTTTATAGGCACTGAGAGTTAATAATTGTACCGGAAATCATCCCTGCTACTGTAGATCTTAATGCCATTAATTCTTCCTCGATAAGCGCAGTCTCTTTGACCTTTGTCGTTGCCGATCAAAGGTCAGAGACCGCGCTAAGGATTATTGCTCTGAAAATAAACATTAAAGCTCGCCGCCTGCTTCCTGAGAAAAGAGAAGAGATTTTCACCTTCGTTTGTTCTTGCCACTGACCGATGGGTGAGCAGATAGGTCAAAAGGAATTATAAAAGAAATAAAGTGAGAAAGAATAATTCATATATACTCTCTACTTATTTCAATATGGTATAAAGTAATTTTAAAATAAAATTCGGCCAAAATTCGGCCAAATGGTTTGGCCGTGGAAGTCTAATTTGTTTACGGCCAGTCGTTTTTGTATACGTCCAAATTTAAGGAAGCTGGCCGCAAAAACGGCCATCTGGCAACCCTCAAGGGTAGTAAGCATCTAAGGAAGAAGAGTGAGCTTTGGTAGAAACTTGAGCAGTATTCATCAAGTACTGTTCATCATGGTTGATGAACCGGGACAGGCAAAAACTGCCCTCATCAATAAAGGCCCCGGCAAGAGAAAACACCAAGATGAAGGAAAAGAAATAGCTAAAGGACAAGGCAGATATGAGGTAATGTTACAGAAAGGAAAACGACAGACAGATAAAATAGTCAAAGTACAGAGGACCTAGATATTTGGAGGATTAGGCACTGAGATAACGATAGATCCGCTTTTTGAAGGCTAGTACAGTGGTAACGCGCTGGCTTCGCATTCACGAGGTCGAGCCTGCCCAAGACCGAGAGTTTAAGCTGCTTACTGACAGGTTACTGCTGTGGCTGGGCACCACAGTGGAGGGTTGGGGCTTGCCCCGGCTGACGAATACCCATTGTATAATGGAAATAAAGGCTTATTATTATTATTATTATTATTATTATTATTATTATTATTATTATTATTATTATTATTATTATTATTATTATTATTATTATTATTATTATTATTATTATTATTATTATTATTATTATTATTATTATTATTATTATTATTATTATTATTATTATTATTATTATATGAATTTGGAAAGATTGAAGGAGGAAGAGAGTAATCTGCCTCATTTTCCATTTGTGTGTGTGTTTTTTTTTTCTGCAAAAAATAGTTAAACTTATGAAAAGTGTCTTTAAGTTTTCAATTTGCAAATTGAAGTACTTGAATTAGTGAATTCATTTTTTTTCGCTTTTAACTTTTGTAAATTTTTTATGCTTTTTTTTTACGTTATAATATTATCTGATAGCACCTCGGCAACCCAAATGTATTCTACTTTATATGCGTATGTTTTTTTTCTTTTACATGAGAGGTGCAGTTAGGACATTTTTAGTCTCTAGTCCAATCCATTGTATATAATACCATTTCAGATATTCTATTTGTGTTTCTGTTAAAAACCAAAAAAAAAAAAGCCTTGTCATTTTGCATACCATGTATACATATGCAGGTTGTACTTATTCAGGATATGAGTACGTATGACTCTCTCTCAATAATTTCGAGAACAGAACGTTATATAGTAATGAGGACACTAATTTTTTTCCAGTAGGATAATTTCCTAAAATTTCCTTATTTTTCGCCAGCTCTTTCCTTGTTATTATGGGTCGCTCTTTCCTACTAGTAGACGCTGATTAGTTTCAGCTCTTGAGTGTTACGGATTATTGATTCCTGACACTTGCAAAGTGTCTTCACTATAGTCCGTCCCACTTGTAAACTGAATAATATGCGAGAACTTTAGATTTTTCAGTGTTGTAATAATCTTTGCCAAAATATACTCTTATGGGTGATGAGGACAAAGGTCGTGGTGTCCCTCGTATGGTAGTTCCTGTAACATCAGCTTGCACGGTGAGTACATTATTAGTTGTATGAGATCAGAGACGTAACATCTTCAAAAATGTTCAGGAGTAGTTACGCTTATCCTACATCACGTCGTTGCAAAAGGGAACTTCATAATATATAAATATATTTAACTATACATAAAATAATTAATAAATAAATAAATGCAGATCTACTAATTGAATGTTTTTGATAATTTTGTTTGCTTTATTTTCTTAGGTTGGGCGTGTTCTTTACATTGAACAGAGCAAGGAGAAATTTCACCACCCAATTCAAGACTAATTAAGAGAGAGAGAGAGAGAGAGAGAGAGAGAGAGAGAGAGAGAGAGAGAGAGAGAGAGAGAGAGAGAGAGCTATGTGCTCAATTACAAGCTT
>JAXCGZ010011478.1:105000-107500 GCA_037179515.1 Halocaridina rubra
ACAATCCTCAAGATGAACATTTTTGCTCCATTGAATACTCGTCTCTTGTAATGGTGAATTAAAACTTAATTATCATTGTTATCACGTTCGTACCAATGGCATTTCCTTGTTCTGAACGCGTTCCTGACATATCATTTGTTAGTTATGCTAAACACGCTAGAAATGAAGCCTCATTTAAGTGGTGTAATTGCACAATGAGATGAGAGTATTTAACACTTCTGAGTGTCTGAGGAAATTATTTCTCTGTGTGCATGAATGTTGTAGGATGAAAAAAGTTATTTAGCTAATAGAGATTTTGGACATAGATATAACAATGCTAAATAATGGAACTGATGCGCTTTCCAGGGATAAATATTTAGATAAACAGAAAATTTTCTTTTGTTTGCTTGACTGTGTATTCTACTGAACCACGTGAAATGATATTAGATGTAGATGGAAATATGGGGAATTGTTGTAGAGATATGTAGAATTTCAAGAGGTAGATAATATACTGCGACAGATATAAAGAGAATCGGTAAATGTAAATTTACACATTTATACTTCCAGTGTGATTTAGAATGCCAGATATTTTGTATTAAATCTCAGAGATTGGTAAATCAGTCCTATCAGTAGTAAATGCGGAATCAACAGTAGCAGTGACAGAATTTCATCATATACATTAAAATATTAAGATGTGTGTACATGGCCAAGGGTTCATGTCATGGGTCGTTTCCAACTAACAACTTGTTTACGAGCAATATCAGTCTCATAATTGTCTTCTATTTTGCACTGTTTATTTCCTCTTGGCATACCACAAGATCACCATTAGACCTCCCAAGAAATATAATTGATTTATGCACGGGTAATAATTATAATATTATGCACGGGTAATAATTATAATATGCAGCAATGCCACGTAGTGCAATCGCACAAAACTAAGTATGTAAAGAGAGTATACCATTTGAATTGCAGAATCAAAATTTTTGGCTTCTCACTCTTCATACATAAAATGTACTGGTATGATTACTGAATAATAGCAACAATCTCATCCGTGTTAGCCTCTCCAAACTGAGCTGGTCAAGTCAGTACACCATTAGGTCTTGGATCGTTTAGATTATCCACTATCCATACTTGAATTTACACTAGAAATAATTGAATTGTGACACTCCCTCATGTGGTAACTCCTTCCAAACGCAGCGAGGAAAGTGAGTACACCAAGCTATGTGTAGGTTACCAGTGAAACCAGTTGGTTATATTATAGACCTTCCATAAGTCATCATTTAAAGTGATAACAATCCAAAGTTAGAACATAACTGCGTCTGTTAGTTCCAGTCAATTGAGCAAGTTGGAGTTGAGGAATTAAGGCTGGATGCCCTTACTAACGCCTGGTGGTGGGGCCGAACACAGGTTTGTCACTTCCAGAGTGGAAAGCTTTAAATATAAACAACAATTACATATATATATATATATATATATATATATATATATATATATATATATATATATATATATATATATATATATATATATATATATATATACACACACACACACACACACACACACACACACACACACACACACACACACACACACACACACACACACACACACACATATATATATATATATATATATATATATATATATATATATATATATATATATATATATATATATATATATATATATATATATATATATATATATATACCCCCAAGGTGTCGCAAGAGTCGACTAAATGGGGCGGATCCAGGGGTCTGGGAATCCCCTCTGTATTTTCTCTTCTCAAAGAGACAGGGTATTACGCCTTGACTCAGTCACTCCCCTTATTAGGGGAAAAACGGCTCATGCACACGCCACACACACACAACACAGATAATGTGTTGGATATTGAAAAAATTGAGTATGAACCACCAATTGGAAAGAGTGACCACTGTGTGTTGTTGATGGAGTATATCATTGAAAATATTCTTCCTGAGAGTAGAGGCACTGAGGACATGAGGAGGAACTATCCGAAAGGAGATTACATCAAAATGAATGAGCTTTTTGCAGTTATTGACTGGAGAACCTTATTTTACAACAAATCTGTACAAGAAATGTATGACATCTTTTGTGAGAAATATGGGAGGATGGTAGATTGCTGCATACCTGTCACCAAAGTAGGTGTAATTCATGTCAGAGAGAAATGGTTCGATAATGGGTGTAAAAGAGCTAAGGAGTGGAGAGACAAATGCTGGAAAAGGTATAGGAGGAGAAAAAACATAAATGCCTGGCAAACCTACAAAAGAGCAAGAAATGACTACCTAAGTAAAAGGAGAGAGGCAGAGAGAGACTATGAGAGGGACATCACCAGGAAGGCTAAAGAAAATCCCAAGCTTTTCCACAGCTTTATCAGAGTAAAACTGAAGGTAAAAGAACAGGTTTTAAGGCTAAAGAGAGCGGATGGAAGCATCACTGAGACGGATGAAGAGATCTGCAAAGAATTGAACAAGGAGTTTCAGTCAGTATTTACAGTAGA
>JAXCGZ010011478.1:115000-124381 GCA_037179515.1 Halocaridina rubra
TGTCGATTGTGGAGGTATTGTGAAAATTTAGAGTGTATAAAGTTATATTGCAATCGCGATGTAATTATGCAGTATATGTGATTATTACGTATATGTGATTGTACCGTATACACATTACATATACCCATTTTCTGTTATATTTTACAAACATTTGGTAAACGTATTTTGGGTCTTTAAAACGTTAAATTATGATCGCGTTGTAATTATTCGCTACTTGTGTATATAATTTTGTACACACATTACATTTACTTAACTTTTGTTGAAAGTGTCGGTCGAAATTTTTGCTAGATTTACCGATTACGTATGCAGATACAACCTGCTTAAGATGATCATATATGTAAATAATTCTTTATTTTCGTATTCAAATATAGTTTATTTTGTAATCATGTATGTATATAAAATTCCAATGGTGTAAAATTAATTCCCGTTATATACTGACCAAGCCCAATTTGTCATCATATAATACATATGTATTACTTTATTTCATTGTTGTGTATTTTCATTATATACGTGTGTATATTACAGATTATCATTTGTGTTAAAAAGATTAGGGCCAGATTATGATCACCTGTAAATATACGAATCATATGTATACCTGATTGTGATCGGTTTTACGTCACTGATTCCCTTTCTTGCTAAGGTCTAGGAAGGTGCCTTCCTGCGAAGGACTTTGGTTTTGGGAAGTGTGACCGTTACTCTGAGTGAATGCTCTTTCTAACCTCAGACCGTGGAGGGCCGCGAGTCCTCGACCTGAAGAATCAAAGTGTTACCACCCGCCCACGGTAGCCACTCATATGTATATTTGATAATTTATATTTAATTGCATACATGTGCATATTTACTTATACGCATGTGTTGATGCGGGTATGCAAACAGAGCTGGTACGATTGAAATGCAAAAGAATATTAATCTCCGAATTAAAACGATACTTGTACATTTTGGAGTGTAAGTTTGATAATCTGCGTTTTGAATTTCGATTAAGGTATGCAGTCGTTGTATAAAACTTGGTTATGAATTCATATATAGATTGATAATGACCACCTCGTAGTAATACGATACATATGTATATTTATTACATACATGTGTATATTTGATTTTATACAAACGTATATGTTATATATCTATTAAAACGAATGTGATCTTTACCGATTGTAAACAAGTCGATTATTTTAGTTTTAAGGGTGTATGTATTTTTCGCTTACGTTAGTTTCCTTTGCTAATTATCATAGTTCTTGAAAGTCGGTGATATTCGGTTGTTTGTGTATGTTTGCATCATGCTTGTAAGTTTGCATTTCATTGTATCTGAAAGATTAGATGGCTTTCTGTTTTTGCCTGCATTTGAATTTTGCTGTGTACTAAGTGTATATGTGTGTGTGTGTGTGTATACACATACACAGGCACACAATGATCGCAATCTCCCTGGTAAGGGGATTGGCCGAGTTAAAGTACACTCATTTTCCAGAACTCTGTCCCCCCTATCACTCCTCTTGGCGCCTTGGGGATTTCTGGCTGGCAAAATTTTCCCCTATGCATTAGGTCATTCATAGGACTAGCTCTTTGAATTGATGAAAAAGTATTATATATAACCATATATGTGGCTATCACTTGTATTCAAAGGTTAAGGGTTTCTTATGAAAGGCTACGTATCTATCATATAGCTCGGACCCAAGACCCCTTTCCAGTCATGCGGACCCAGTTATCTCCATGCAGTAGCCGATTAATCAGGTACACCTATAGGATATCACGGATCCCCAGTTAATTGCCATTTATTCGTTAACGACACGAGACAGTGAAAGCTAATCCAATCCTTGCCCAGGGACTTTAAAAGTAAGAAAGAAATTAGAATTTAGTTCTTACTTCCTCTTACAAAGTGATATTAGTAAAAAAATAATAAATAATTTTAAGTAATTTTAAATATAATCTTATTTAATAAATGATTAATATCCTTGGTTACCAAATTTATGAACACACAGCTATAGATGCATACGCGTTTTCAAGTTTCTTAAGAAACAATAACACTTAAAGCGCATAGAAGGGCAACATGCTTCCTTTTTGGCACCCAGGAAAAAAAGAACTCCCTTCATAAAATACTAATGGCTTTAAATAGGTCTCTTGTCAGTATAAACCATTTTAATGGTCTTCTCTTGTAAGCATTTCAGTCGGGCCCGAACTAGCCTTGTCTTTAGACGGAAGACGATGCGGAAATGTGTCAAATGTCTAGATGCGATTCCATAATGGTGTGTGTTAAAGAGGGATCTATTGCAATTACTTTGGGAATATTTATTTATTAGTTTATTGATTTTAGTTCATGTTTAGCCTATAATAGGAGATTTTTTTCTTCTAAATTAACAAGGTCAGCACATTCTAGTAAAGTGGTTCCGTAAGAAATAAACATAGAAAAATAGGAATACAACTGAGGATTGCTGAAGTCATTGCATTATTGTTTCCATTTAGCTATTAGTCGCATGCTTGGAACAGAAAATATTATCGATAACACAAACATTCATTATTTTTAAGGCTTGCCACTGCTAAGCATATGTGTCTCTTTGTTTTTTTTTTCTCGATTGCAACAGATAAAAATGGAGTGTTGGTTTCCCCATAAACTGGTTTGTTAATGCCTAAGCTATACAGATAAGAAGAAACCTTACTTCATGTTTCTGATACTTTAGTGGGTCTAATAATCCAGTTAATTGGATGGTATGTGAGAGTTTCTTTGCAATCGAACTGTTTTTATTTTTGTTTGTCTATTTTTATTTATTTATTTATTTATTTATGTAATTTATGTATTTGATTTATGTATTTCTTTATTTATTTCTGCATCAGAGTATAAAAGAGTATTGATTCATTTTTCCAATTCTAAATCTGTGTATATATCTTTATATATACTGTTGATATAATTATTGAATAGAACACAGCAAATCTGACATTTTATCCATACGTTTCTCTCTTACTTTTTGTACAATGATATTCAGGAGTTCACTGAACTAGATATGATTTTCTTTACTACTGGTTTTCAAGATTGTGAGTGATTTTAAACGCAATCGTAAATTTCTAGTTTTCGAAGAACAAGGTTTCTTTAGATAAAACCTCGGCATTTATGGCTTCGAAAGTCAAGGCTACAGAGAGTAAATGTTTACTGTTTATAGACAGCAGAGCTCCTGTCCTTTTCTGCCAAGGATCCGGAGCAAAAAATGTGATTTTAATTTCCAGGTTAACGAGTTTGTCGAATTGCCCATTAACAGATATTTTGGATGGCTTTTCGTACCATTGCTGCCTCTTATTGGTCATAGATAGAAAGCAAAAGACTTTGTTTGAAGAAAGATAAAAAAAAAAGCAGTATGAATATGATGAAATTATTCGCTAAAGGTAAAAGTCTTGTTGAATTTTTTTTTCTATCAGCCTGCTTTGATTCTCTCTGTTGTCTATGTCGACTATTGTTACTGAAATTTACTCTGATTGACTGACAAGATTAAAACTAAATGTCTTCAAAGCTGAGCGATAGAGCAAAAACTAATTCCAAGGAATACAGTATTATTTCTTTTTCCTAGAATTCCTTGATTTGCTAGACTCGTTCTAAAGAATGCTGTTAAAAACCTGTTGGAAGTAGTAACGACTGTTTTTCAGGTTTTTTTGGTCTTCAAGGCTGCATTAGTTTATGCCAAAACTTCACCAACAACAATAAATTAGGTTAGGGAACATCATGTTTAAGAAGTATCTTTGCCAGTGATATTTCCTGTAACCTAAATTATGTTGTTACTCTCATATTGCTTAAGATCCCTAATTTGGTTTAGAATGCTCGGTAAGGTTAACAACTGGAGCTAGAAATATTGCACACCCTAAAGTGAAACCTTTACGAAGTAAACGCGTTTCCCTTTTTTTTTTTTTAATCCTTGGTGTGCTGCAATAATCGTCCTTAAAATGGCTGAGTTAGAAATTGAATCCGAATGCCTTGTATTGATATCTTACTGGGTAAGGACCCTAAATAGGATTCTGAATGCTTAGCAGGCCTAAAGCAATTGTATATAGAAATAACACACAATAAGTGAAGCTCTTTAAATAAATAGATGCATAAATATTATTTTTCTGGGAATTCTTGTAGTGCTGAATTCAATCTCTGAATGGCACTTCTGAATTCCTAACAAAGTTAAAACAAAAATCAATAATGGAATTCAGACTTTGCAGACCAAATGCAAAAAACTATATGACGTAAAATAATTTCTGGACTTTTTGGAAAACAGCTTGGTGCGTTGGATTTGTTCTTGGAATCGCTGTTTGAAGTTGATTAAGAATGTCCACCAAGGTTAAAAAAAATACGTGTATGACAGCTGTAGTTACGCTTAATGCAAAAATACTCTGCAAAAAGCTGTTAGTAGCATCAATGACTGGTAGCTCAGGAACTTGTGAATATTTCAGAAAACTTTAAATAATAATAATAATAATAATAATAATAATAATAATAATAATAATAATAATAATAATAATAATAATAATAATAATAATAATAATAATAATAATAATAATAATAATAATAATAATAATAATAATAATAATCATTATTATATGTTTCACTAAAAACGCTTTGTGTATTGTTTCGCAGTCTCTTTGGTCGTCCAGTCTCCTTTGCATATTATTGCTGTCCACAGGAAAGAAGGTGACTCAAGTGCTTAAGAAGATTAAAATGAAACATTTTATATCCTAATCGCTGCATTAAAAGCTAAAGCTTTTTTTGTGTGGAGCAAATGCGCTGCCTCAGTTTTTTCGAGAAATGATTTTTTGTTCTTAGCTCATATTTTTGGTTGCTGAATTTGAAGCGAAAATTGAGTGCTTGCGAAAAATGATAATTACTGCGACTATAGCTTCGTCTGTAAATAAAAACTATGGAATCATTCCCTTTTTTACTCAAGAACTTCTTAGTCCTCCGATATCTATTACATATTTGTGCCTTTGCTGACCTTATTATCTTTGGATGCTAAAGTAATATATAAAAATATGTGAGGAATAATAAACAGATAAATATAGTTGCCGCAGTTGCGAACTAAAAGTAATAACCTGAACTATATGAAAACGCAGAATGGCTTTTACATGAACTTCTTCATCTATAAGAGTCCTTTTATCTGTTTACATTGCCTAAGATCCCTAAATAGGATTTTGAATGTTTAGCAGGCTTGAAAATACGTAGCTGCAGTAATTGCACACGAAAGGCAAAAACGTGAACTCATAGTAATATAAGTGCTTTTTTTTCAATCTTTTTTTCTGAATTCGTTCTCGGAAGTACTGTGGTTTGATAACAAGATATTGTATAGCATTTTAAATTGCTTTGTATAAGGATGATTTTGAGCAAGAAAGAAGTGTTCTGATTTGTCTTTTGATTTTGAAACATTTTGTTTTTGCATTTGCCTGAGGAGGAGGAGGAGGAGGAGGAGGAGGAAGAGGAGGAAGAGGAGGAGGAGGAGGAGGGGGTGGAGGAGGAGAAATTACATATATGATGAAAGTGATAAATATCGCTATTTTAAAAATAAGTCTTCCACATCCGACTTTCTTCTTATGTCTTTCACTCTCCCCTGTCGAGACGAAAACATATGAAGAGTGTATGTCATGATATGATTACTTTTGTCATTTGATATTTTTAGCATTGTTTGCAAGCATAGGACTTTTATCAGGAAAGTAACTCGGCTTTCCCAGATATCTCGACCTCTCTCAAAGTTGCATACTAAGGTATAAAAAGTACGTAGGTAGTCCATTTAAGTTAAAAAAAAGAAGAAATATGTTTCAGGTCTGAATAATACTACTTGATGTCATCTAGGAGTGGGGTCTGTTAAACACCCGATTTTTTAAACAGTGTAAACCTAGGATACCATATTGCTAATTTGCTAGACACACACAAATGGATTTCATAAACGCATCTGACGCGGTTCTGTGTATGGCTAGGATCCCGTACGGGATCCTAGCCATATACAGAACCGCGTCAGATGCGTTTATGAAATCCATTTGTGTGTGTCTAGCTAACTAACAATATGGTTTACTAGGTTTACATTGTTTAAAAAATCGGGCCAAAATAATTGTTTTTAAATTTCATCTCTAAGTGATTTTGCATAAAAAGTTTCCCAAGACATCAGCATCTGAAAATTATCATAGTGTTTTTTTTTTGCGTTATCTAGATGTAACCATTGGTATAAGAATTGTTCCTAGATACTATCTAAAAGAGGTTTTGATGTAAGAAAGATTTTATGTTATTTAAAAATATCTACAATGTTAGAATTGCTTCATGATCTCTAGAAGTGACCTTGATGTAATTGTTTCTAGAAACTCTCGGCTAGTGGCCTTGGTGAAATTATTGTTTTTAATTGTTATCTAGAAATAGTAGTCACCGTGGCTCAAGCGGTAACGTCCGCGACTCTGAGGCGTCAGGTCGAGGGTTCGCGCCCCGTCACAATCTGAGGTTAGCAAGGGCATGCACTCAGGGTAACGATTACTCCTGCCAAAGCAAGTCCTTAGCATGAAGACAACTGTCTTAGCCCTTGATAGAAAAGGGAGTCCGTGACGTAAAACCAGAACAAACAATTGTTATCTAGAAATGATACTGGACTAAGAACTGTCAAATTGACATCTTCATCAAGGTCCAGTTTCTAGGTAGACCTTGAAGAATATCCCTATTTATAAGCAGGTGTAAAAATACTTATAGTATTGATAATAAAAAATGTAGACTTCCTTGAATTTATCAGTAATTTTTTTTCTGTTCTAAAACTTGCTTATATTTTTTTCTCTGTCAGAATTGACCATGATTATTTAGGATAATCCTATGTAAGAAAATATCTGTATTGGTGGTAATCATCTTTGTTGTCTCTTCAGAAAGGATACTCGAGACATGATGTCTTGGGAATTGATTAATTATACACTCCTCTCTGATGCTACACCTCTATGTCTCGTGAGACCACTTATATTTCCCTAACTTCAGCTTCACTTAGTCTAGCTAGCGGCTAGACACTCTAGAGTTAAAGTCTGAAAAATATAAATTTTAGCACAGTAGATATAAGAAAGCAAGGGCATTAAGATATCTCATATGCTAGGCTCTTGTCAACTGGACAGGTTTAGCAAGTATACACCATTACATATATATCAACAGCGGATAAGTAGTTTTTATGCCTACTCTTCATTTCTCATGCAATATATATATATATATATATATATATATATATATATATATATATATATATATATATATATATATATATATATATATATAATATATATGTGTGTACATTGCGTGTATGTGTGTCTTTATGCGTGTGTGTGTTACTCAGAGAGAGAGAGAGAGAGAGAGAGAGAGAGAGAGAGAGAGGAGAGAGAGAGAGAGAGAGAGAGAGAGAGAGAGAGAGAGAGAGAGAAAGAGAGAATATTGTAATCAGTGAAATGCACGTGAATCTAATGTATAAAAGTTTAATAATAAAAATTGCAAAAGTAGTTTCTCTTAACGTTAGGAATCTGTGTTATTCATTCTCTGAAGATAAGTCAAAATACTCGTAAGCTCTAAGATACTCTATCGAATTACTTCAATTCTTTGCCTTTTATATACTCAATATGTGATACAAGATAATACGTGAATTATAATATAGAGTAAAAAGATAAACGTAATATAGAGAAAAAAGATAAAACCATAAGACAGAGAAAATGATAAAAGATAAGAATGAGATAAGATCGAGTAAAATGATAAACGCCAGACACAGATACAAGATAAAATAATTAGTGAGGAAAAAAATGTAACCTTAAAACCGTGCAAGTAAAACTGATTTTCAGATCAATTCATGTGGAGAGAGAGGGAGAGAGAGAGAGAAAATTGGTCCAAATTACAGTTATTACTGTAATCTAAGGTTCATAACACTTTGCACTTTAATGAAGTTACCATTATCGAACTTATTCGGTTGCACACATAGATAAATTTTAAAGGAAAAAAAAGAAGGAATAAAAATAACTTCACTCTGCAAAATGGAAAGCTATTTATATATTTGGTTAATTGCTTCGATATATAGAAAGATTGAAGAATAGATTTATGTAATTTTTATGTATACACTGTGGATATATATAACTGATATACAAATATTTGTGGTGGTTAGATATAGCAAATATACGTATATGCAAACTCGATGGACATAGCCATGCATATATACACAGTGGATAGATATAGCTGTTATATAAATATTCACAGTGGATGAATATATATATATATATATATATATATATATATATATATATATATATATATATATATATATATATATATATATATAGTCATCGTGGCTCTAGCGGTAGCGTCCGCGACTCTGAGGCGTCAGGTCGAGGGTTCGCGCCCCGTCACTGTCTGAGGTTAGCAAGGGCATGCACACAGGGTAACGATTACATCTGCCAAAACAAGTCCTTCGCAAGAAGGCAACCGTCCTAGCCCTTGGTAGAAAGGGGGTCCGTGACGTAAAACCGGAACGAACATATATATATATATATATATATATATATATATATATATATATATATATATATATATATATATATATATATATATATATATATATATATATATAAATGCACATATATATGCACATATATAAACACAGCGGATTCAAGCATGTATGTATGTATGTATGTGCGTGCGTGCGTGCGTATGCATGCATATGATACTGTACTAGTGGCTGATACTGAAAATGAACTGAATCATTTGGTGACTGGGTATGTTAGGATGTGTGAAAGAAGAAAGTTGTTGGTGAATACTGGTATAAGTAAAGTCATGAGATGAACAAGGAGTGATAATTTTGGTAAATTGAATGTTGAAATGGATGGGGAGTTGCTTGGTGAAGTTTCGGGTTTTAAGTATTTGGGCTCGCACGTATCAAGGAATGGACGTGTGGATGCGGAGGTAAGTCATAGAGTGCAGGAAACGAGTAAATGTCTAGGTGGGCTGAAAAGTGTAATGAGAAATAGGTATTTGGGAAAGAATGCAAAGAGAAAGATTTATGAAGCTGTGAATGTGCCGACAGCATTGTGTGGAGTATAGATTTGGAATGCAAGGAAGTATGAGAGGAACAAGTTGAATGTAATGGTGATGAGGTGTGTGACAAGTATGGTCTGTGTATCTAGAATAGATAGAGTAAGAAATGAGGATGTCAGACAGAGAAAGGATGTAGAAAGGAAGGTGTCAGATGGGTTAGATCAGAGAGTACTGACTTGGTTTGGACACATTGGAGGGATGAGTGATGAACGAATAGCGAAGAGAGTTGGGAGTGAAGAAGTGATTGGAGTTAGGCCAAAAGGAAGACCTAGAATGAGATGGATGGATGGCTTAAAAAGGGCATTGAATGAGCATGGAATGTCATTGGAGCAGGGAAGAGAACG
>JAXCGZ010011479.1:0-97500 GCA_037179515.1 Halocaridina rubra
AAGATAAAAAGAAAGAAATATAAATTGTACAAGGATGAAATCCATACGAAACCAGAAGCATTTCAAAGGTCTGGTTTTGAGAAAATATACTTACAAGAGACCACCAGAAGAAATCGCAGAATGGAAAAGTAATATACGATTTTTTTTTTTTTAGTGTGACACCAGGAGAGGTAAAAACTGTTCTCATCAATAAAGGCTAGGGCATGAGAAAATACCAAGACGAAGGAAAAGAAAAAGGGTAAGGACAAAGCAGAGGTGGGAAAAGATGCAAAAGAGAGAGAAGTTACTATATGGTAAAATAAAATACTAGTATACAATGAAAAATATTAAATTACATAAGAATGAAGAAAGAATCTACTACACTGGATCATTTTTATAATGTCTACCTCTCAATGATATAGCAACACACACACACACACACACACACACACACACACACACACACACACACACACACACACACACACACACACACACACACACACACACACACACACACACACACACACACACACACACACACACACACACACACACACACACACACACACACACACACACACACACACACACACACACACACACACACACACACACACACACACACACACACACACACACACACACACACACACACACACACACACACACACACACACACACACACACACACACACACACACACACACACACACACACACACACACACACACACACACACACACACACACACACACACACACACACACACACACACACACACACACACACACACACACACACACACACACACACACACACACACACACACACACACACACACACACACACACACACACACACACACACACACACACACACACACACACACACACACACACACACACACACACACACACACACACACACACACACACACACACACACACACACACACACACACACACACACACACACACACACACACACACACACACACACACACACACACACACACACACACACACACACACACACACACACACACACACACACACACACACACACACACACACACACACACACACACACACACACACACACACACACACACACACACACACACACACACACACACACACACACACACACACACACACACACACACACACACACACACACACACACACACACACACACACACACACACACACACACACACACACACACACACACACACACACACACACACACACACACACACACACACACACACACACACACACACACACACACACACACACACACACACACACACACACACACACACACACACACACACACACACACACACACACACACACACACACACACACACACACACACACACACACACACACACACACACACACACACACACACACACACACACACACACACACACACACACACACACACACACACACACACACACACACACACACACACACACACACACACACACACACACACACACACACACACACACACACACACACACACACACACACACACACACACACACACACACACACACACACACATATATATTATCGTATTTTATCAAATAATTTTCATTTAAACACATATTGTTGCATACACATACATACACACGCGCGCGAGCTGTAGAAATACTAAAGCTGGGAATATGGGCATTAGTGAAAGTGGAAAAAGTGAAGATGCAAAGATTACTGACTGAATAAATAAACAAATAGAGCGGGAAAGTTTGTGACCTTCGTGCTGTTCCATGCTGAATTTCTCTACTAGCAGAAGCAGCAGATAAAGAAACATACTCTTATTATTATTATTATTATTATTATTATTTTTATTATTATTATCATTATTATTATTATCTATTATTATTATTACTTAATTGAAAAGATATGTTCTTTACCTAAAGGAACATATGGAAATGGAGGAGCACAAGTACCATTGTCTGATCTCAAAGACACACAACAGAAGTAGTTCATTTTTAATGTGACATATAATCACCACTGCTAAATGCACGATATCTATAAATGTGAAGTCTGATGATATCATTAAAGTAATGCACAGGATCAAATATATTTGCAAGAAAAATATGACATCAAATCATTCTGGTCATGTAAAACAGTTTTCTATACTTTCAGTATACTGCTCAATTTTCACTAGGTCATATAGCTACGATTTTTTTAAAGCGTAAACAACACCATATATAGAAACAAACAAACAAAAAATACACACATACAAAAACACGACACTGAAAATCAATAAATCCGATTGTAATTTTTTTCCTCTTAATGCTTAATCAAGGAAATTAATTATTCTAGTGTCAGTAATGCTATTCGAAAACGGAAGAATTCTTCTTCGTGTGTGTCTGGTGACACAACCACGGCCCCAGACAGTCTGCTGAAGAGTGACTCATAATGTTACTTCACTACCTCTACAGACAACCACCACGTTTCCCTGATATTCTGTATTTTCCACGACTCTCCATTTCATATTGATTCTCTCTCTTCCTTTGCTTTTACTACGAGTCACTGCTTGACTGACATGTCATTCATTCTTCACCACGTCACAGGGATCCTTAATCAAATTGGTGTCATATCCTATGGCGAACATCTCTCATGAATTTAAGATAATATAGAAACAATCTATTAAGACAACGCTCTGCATAACTATGAAAAAACTAAACATCTCTACCTACTTCAAGCACTGTCTCTGATAACGAAATCAATGTCTCCCAACTAATACATTCACAGTATGTATGATAATATACGTCTTTAATTTCTAATTATAAAATCATTTAACTGAATAAAAATGTTCTAAAATAGGCTATAATAACAAGAAGCTAATGAAATATATATATATATATATATATATATATATATATATATATATATATATATATATATATATATATATATATACAGTGTTACCCCGGTTATTCGCGTTTCTTGGTTCACGTTCTCACTGTATCACGGTTTTTTTTTTTTGGAAAAAAAAAAAAAATGATTATTGTGACACCAGGATGGGCCAAAAAATTATAAAATAAAGCAGACTTTATCAGGTTGTAAAGAGAAACAGAGATGGAGAGTGTAATGACCTGTCAGATGTGAAGGGATTATAAAAGATGTGTAATGAATATCCAGCTCTCTGCTGGGTTTTAATATAACTCTGCATTACTTTCATGATGTCTATTCCAATAATTCTGCTTAGATATTATTATTATTATTATTATCATTTGCAACAATAATTTTTCTTTGATGATGATTGTGGAATTATTATCATCATCATCATTATTATTATTATTAAGGGCTCATCATTGTTTGTACATCTGTTGGTTTATTTACTTTTAATAACTGTGTAAAGTGCCCCTCCCTAGTTGGCTGGGACAAAGAGAGTGTGGGGGGTTGGGTAGAATAGAATGTTGGAGAGAGAGAGAGAGAGAGAGAGAGAGAGAGAGAGAGAGAGAGAGAGAGAGAGAGAGAGAGAGAGAGAGAGAGTCAAAATCAAAGTCAAAAACTTTATTCCATCAAAAATGGCTATTACATGATAATTAATCTAATTACAAATTACAAATGTAAAATGTCAAAATGAAACAAATGAGAGAGAGAGAGAGAGAGAGAGAGAGAGAGAGAGAGAGAGAGAGAGAGAGAGAGAGAGAGAGAGAGAGAGAGAGAGAGAGAGAGAGAGAGAGAGAGAGAGAGAGAGAATCTTTAAGTAACTCTTGTTCATTCAACCAAAACTACATTATCTATAGTAAAAATAATGGTTTAATTACGAATCCGTAGTAATAATGATGATGATAATATTAATAATAATAATAATAATCTCCCCAATCATCATCAAAGGAAAATTATTGTTGCCAATAATAATAATAATAAGATCTAAGGAGAAGTTTTAGAATAGACATCATGAAGGTAATGCAGAGATATAGTAAACCCAGCAGAGAGATGGATATTCATTACACATCTTTTATAATCCCTTCACATCTGACAGGTCATCCCACTCTCCATCTCTGTTTCTCTTTACAGCCTGATAAAGGCCGTTTTATTTTAAAATTTTTGGCATGTCCTGGTGTCATAATCATCTTTAAAAAAAAAAAAAAAATATATATATATATATATATATATATATATATATATATATATATATATATATATATATATATATATATATATATATATTTAAAGGCTGATCCTACTTTGCGATTTTCCTGGTTCGCGCCGGGTCCCGGAACCGAACTACCGCAATAAGGGAGGCAACACTATATATATATATATATATATATATATATATATATATATATATATATATATATATATATATACACACACACAATTATCCACAAAAAACTTTTTAGACCCTCAGGGTACTCAAACTCGCCTTGCAAGCTTCAAAACGATTCCACCATACCAAGTGAGCCACTACAGAAGATAAAAATACACAGATCATGAGCCAGCCAAATCAAGCAAGTACTTTCCCAATGATCTATTAATTAGCCTACTGCAGTTGTAAGTAGAATTTAAGTGCAGACGCTCATCAATTTACGAACATCTAACATACAAACATCCATAGATAAGAAAAAAATATGATGCAGGCTCAACACCACTATTATTACAATTTATCAATATAATTCATGTTTTATGCTTTATCACTGTGTCTTTAGGAAGAGAAAACAAATAAACAGGGGGTCCTTGGTTTACGACGTCCTCGACTTATGATGTTTCGTCATTACGACACATCTACCATAAATTATTTTTTTGACAAACATGGTTTGCATCGTAAATACAAACCGAGCGCTGAACAATTAACTATGCATGCCAGTAGAATACATCGTCACACAACATTGTTGTGTACGCATATATTAAGTTAATGACTTTATTTATATATTTGTTAATGTGAAGGACCTAGTTTGAATTCATTTACAAAATTACCAAATACATGTACATAGTTGTAAATACGAACTTGAACCTTGTAATAGTTTGTTGAGTGTGGCAAAAGAATACACCATCACACTGGATTAGACTGAGGAAGGCCCTTTGCCCAGTTCCCACTCATACGCCATATTGTTCTAGTGCTCATTCGTGCTTCTACATTTACCTCATTATGCACAAAATTCTTACCAAGTCTAAAACAGACAGTTCGCTGTAAGTGTTGCTGTCGGCATTTGCAATACCATGTAAATGAGAGAACAGTTTGTGAAGTGCTCATTCACTCTTCTATATTTACTTCATTATGTATTATATATATGCTAAAGTCTAAAACAGACGCTCTAAGTGTTGCCATAGGCGTTTACAATACCGTGTAAATGAGAGAACGGTTTGTGAAGTGCTCAATCGCTCTTTTACATTTACCTCATTACACATCAAATATATACCAAAGTCTAAAACAGATGGTTCGCTGTAATTGTTGTCATCTGCATGTACAATACCATGTAAACAAGAGAATTTGTGATAGTATGCTTTGGGCATCAGTAACAAAAAGTTCGCTTCATCCGTGTCCTCCAAGCAAATTATATACAGAGAGTTGGGTGCATGGCAGAAACTTGCTCCTGCTCCTGTTTTCAGTTCAATTTTTCATGTTCCCAAATAAATATATACTGTCATTCTTAATATACTCTTGTAAATCAGTGTTAAGAACTTGATTCTCAAGGAGTTTTGGAAGTCTTACAATATTCTTCAAGCTGTCAAGAACATTGATGACTCTTGGGAGGTAGTTAAGCAGACGAGCAGCAGAGGACCCCAACACTGCCAGATACACTAGTATGAAAGCAAACCACAAGAGTAAAGGTAAGCAATACTGTACTGTATACGGCATATATATAAGGAACTGTCCTCTTCTTTATAGTTATGTTTTCTTATGTCATAAAAGCTGCGATTTTATGTCTTAGCTTATGAACTTTCCTACTGCGTTAGCATAGGTGGGCGACCTAGGTGCTTATTTAGGAATTTCGACTAACAATGAAAATCAGGTTTTGTCACATCTTGAGAAACGGAGCTCTGACATAAGTCGAGAACCCCCCCTGTATTATGTTCCAACACAAATTCATTATGTTAGGTACATGATGTAGGTATATTTGGTAGACATATACTGTACACCCAATACAGTACTGTACAGACAAAATATCAAATTACGAGCAATTCTATATTTACAATTTTTACCTAGATGGGGCCATAATAATTACTTTAATATGTGATAGCTGGATTCACATCAACTTTGCAGATTAACTTTAGAATCCACAAAACTTTATGGGCAACTCAAGTCCAACTCCATGGAATTAACAAGACAGTGCAAAAAATATATGTGACCTAAAAAGAGTGCTACGCTTCAAAAATAAATATATAATAAAATGTGGCGAAAATTCAGGTTCTTGTATAGGTAGTTCACACAGATATATCTCATTAAATTTAATTAATATGAGAATGCCATGAAAACCATAAAAGCATCTAAATAACCTCATAAATTGTGTCTATATCGGTCAGATAAATGATAATCACAGACAGAAGTAAGGTAGAAAGGCACCAAGAAAATACGGCAGAAGTAAAGAGTTATATCAATGGATGTAATGTAAAATAATATTTTACCTAGACAATATATATATCTATACACTGCCTGAAAAGCATATAACATCAAAATATATTAATACTGTACAGTATTCCCAAAAACCTTTTTATTTTCAGAAATAGTATGCAGAAATTTCTTTAACTATACGAAGCTAACAATATTAAAGAAGCCTAGCTAACAATGCTGCTAAAAAAACAAAGGTTTAAGATTTATAGACAATTCAAGCAGGTAAAACTTATCAAGTATATATGCATATTCCATAGATATATTTTTATGTGTGCAAAAAAGGATATTACTAACAACAATAAATATAAAACTGAAAATACTGACACTAATTGTCATCATTATAAATATAATACTAATTAAAAATTATAAAAATTAATGAAGTTGAGGTTAACATAACAGATGTGTTTCCGACATCCATCAAACTTATTTGTTTCTCAAACGATAATCCCCTGAATTTATGAATTGTTCTTACTTTAATAAAGGGTTATTATTTATTAATTAAAAAATATTAAAATAAATCACAACAGTGTATGATGGCGAGAGAAAAAATCTCTGTGGTTACTGAACATACAAGAGGCTACTATATAGCCAGTTTCATTACTATTATCAATAACTTTTTAAAATGCACACTTTCTATACATCTAATATTCTCAAATTTATTACACACACATAGAACAAAAGCAATGCCACAATATTAATACAATGATGAGCTGCCTAGTGTGTTCCAGCAACCTCTCAATGAAAATATAACAATAAACATATACAGTATATGTTTTTCAGAAAGCACAACTTACAGTGTATGGCACATAATACTTCCAATTTTATTCAGTGTTACTTTGCATAAAAAACAAATAACCTCCTCTCATAAAATTGTTAACACAATATAAAACAGGAATTTTTTTTGTACGCTAGAAACAAAACGCACCATAACTTTTAATTCCTTTTTTTTACACTAAAAACGAAATGCATCAAAGTAGATTACCTATATAAGTCAAAGGTTTAATACAATAGAAGCAATCAATCATCAATAACCTAACTATCATTTTGCTAAATTTCCCATGACACTATACAATGTTTCAAGTAGAGATGCTTTCATATTTATATACAGTACACAATAAAGTAAAACAATATACAGCAGTTAGCATTCCTATAAAATTTATTTTATGGATTTCCCAAGTACAGTCACATGCATTTAGCTGAAAATATTTTGAATAATATATCTGTCTATATTATCCAGCATTAAGTCGCGATCTCTCTTTGCTACCAAAGGCTAGGATGGCGCATCCTTTCGAGAAACTTTGGGTTTTGTGGAGTGTGACTGTTATGCTGAGTGCATACCCTTTCTAACATCAAATCATAACAGGTTTTGAACCGGCTATCTAACAAGTCAAAGTCGAGCATTTCATAGTCCAGCCACGGCAGTCTGTATATCTACATATAAATAGGCTGCAAATTCCCTTGCAAAGGAGTGGCCAAGTAAATGGTCACATGCAATCACCAAAAGACTCTCCCATCCAGCCAGAGCATTGTAGCAAGGTCATTCGTTCTGCAACAACGCATATTCAGTACATACTACGATTTACAATATAACATAACCAGAGATGAATATAACCTTTAAATCTACGAGGTTTGGTCAGGCAGGACACACTAGGGGTGGATGCCGGAACTTAAACAATCCAGTAGTAAGAAACAAGTAAGTAATTCCGAGACCTAATGTACCAAAATCACTTTGCTAGCCTTGACTCTTCACAGGAGGAAAATGCAAAGGGAGGTCCCCTCACTCTCTCCACTTCAACTAACTTTAGAAAAACAATGAGAGGTGGTATTACGGTCTGCAAGAACATATGTATCTGACAGTCCTTTTCAACACTTGAAGGAGAAATAACAGCATATTTAAGGAATCTATTGTTTCTGTTTGGAATGCATAAGGAAGTACAACAAGGAAAAGACAACTAAATGTTTAATTTCACACCCTAAAGAAAGATTTTACTAAAATTCATCATAATATTAGGGTAAATTTTCTTAGGTCAGTTATATTGATCATCCCCGGCTAAGAAGCTAATGTTAACTGAAATTATTGGTTTTCGATATTTTAAATCTGTTTTTTAATGCTATATCAATGAAATGCAAAATGAATGCAAAAAATTGCCAAATTATGCGCCAAAGTAGGCATTAGGGAATTACATAAACGATTCTTCCTCTGTGATGGTTAATATAATATTACATTATGATAATTATATTTGACAGGACAATCTAATAGACCGTAAATATAATCCTTCCCACCATCCCAACCTCTTTAACGAAACAATCGCCAAGAAAGGAGACCGCACAAAGGAAAAGTCCTAATCTGCACTCAATATAATTCTGTTCAGCCCTTAAAGGATACTACGTTAATAAACGCATTATATGAAGATAATGAGACAGTGTGTTAGCAGCAGACGATGCCCCTTACAAGGCACTAACTATCGGGAGCTACCGCAAGTCGTTGAACCGAAATAGGAGGGTCAAGTTTATTAATTAAAGACCGGATATACCACTATTCACTCACACAAAGAAGTTCCCTGTTCCACTATGTCAGTTCCACGGGGTAAATATATGCGTAACACATGATGGTGTAAAGCCAACATACCTTGATTGCCTGGGATGTTGGGCTGTGGCTGTACTCCATCCGCCATTTTTGGGTTCACACTCACTATTTCTATTTCAGGACGTAAGAAACGCTACAAAATTACCTTATATACAAACAGAAAGCATACACATGTGTTTTTATATTCAGAGGTTGATTTAGCGTATTGAATATTGCTAACTTTATCACAATGTAAATAGAAATGTGTTTTAATTTTACTCTCGAATGCAAATCTCTCGTCTATTTCCGCTAGATGGCGACATTCATTTCAAAACATTATGGAATTACCGAAAGCGCTACATTTAATTTGACACTGTAGTCAAAAAACACCTGAGTAATATTAATAAGTAATATTATGAGTAATATTTATTCGAGGGGAAGAGAGAATGTTTTATTGTTTGAGATGCTCATTTCAGAGCTTAGTATTATCCACTGAAAAAGAAGGAATTATGAGTGGGGATAAAAACACTGCTGGATACCTGACTAAAAGACTGAGATACCAGAATAGCAAAGGAAAGGAACACCATCTGGTAACTCTGAGGTTTAGTGTGACCAATGAAAATCATCGTTTGACCTAATCTTGCGAAAACGATACTGGTCATCGGAATATAAAGGGCGATTATCGAGAACTAACGACAAATACTTATACACAGATAAGCAAGAATGATCAGCTTGTCCCTTTACTTAGCTCTCAAAAAGACCTGTTCTTTTATTTGACAAATGCAAAGACAAAAATCCAGCATCATGGAGAAATCAACATGTGAGGAATAAAATGGCCGAATAAAACTACTGTTTGGACTTGGGTGGAGTATGCTTTGAGCTGCCTCTTTCTCTCATTCTCACTCTTTCCTTATCTCTTATTCTACAATTTCTCCCTTCTGTCTTGGTATTGGGTGGATTCTATCCAGTTGAAGTCATAAGATGCCTTTTCCTCCAATGCTCACGCATTTCTTTTTCTCTTACTCTGCAATATCCCCTTTCTACTTTGTAACTGGGTGGGTTCATTACAAGTGAACCGGCCTTTACATCCGTAGTTCTCTCTCTCTCTCTCTCTCTCTCTCTCCTCTCTCTCTCTCTCTCTCTCTCTCCTCTCTCTCTCTCTCTCTCTCTCTCTCTCTCTCTCTCTCTCTCTCTCTCTTACTACATCCCCGTTCTTCCCCTGAGATGCGGGCAAGACTTACTCCTCCATATCCCCCTGCATGTTGTAAAAGTCAACTAAATGGGGCGGAGCGAGGGGACTGGGAATCTCCTTTGCATATTCCTCCCGTACAGAGATCAAGATTTTGCTTTGAAACGTTTAGACCTTTATAATAGAGACTAAGGCTCTCGTATATAGAAGGAGGTAGAAATACTTACAGTAAAATTATTAATCAGTGTCACCATTCAAAGCTATGTTTCTATCTTCAACTAGTATGTTAGTATAATGGTCAAATATATCATTACTTCATTCGATAGAGTAATATTGTCCCTGACAAATCTACATTGTCTTTGGTTCTTCATACTTCTTGTATTTTGAGTATTGACTATAATCTATATAACGATACAACGCTCTACTCATGTCATCTTTCCTGAGTGCCTTGCTTCTTTTCTCTTATGAAAATCATTTATCTGACCGAAATAAACAATATTGCAAGTGTATTATAGAATTATAAATATTAACGGTTAACTTTTGTGAAAGCTTAATTAGGAATATATTTCCTATTGTTACCAAAGTTTTTTAATACATTTACAATATTACAATCATATATATATATATATATATATATATATATATATATATATATATATATATATATACACTAAGCGAGGAGGTAGTTAATGCTATCTCAATCCATAGTTTTAAGGACAGGTATGATAAGTATCACTAAGTATAAAATGGAACCGATCAGGAGACGGGAAGATACGAGCTTTGGGCTCCTTCCCGTAAACACAATTAGGTAATCACAGTTTCCTTGACCAGCATAGTTTGCAAAGTTATGGAGAAACTACTAAGGAAACATATCTCTCTTCCCTTGGAATCCTTCAACTTTTTGTCAGTGAGGCAACATGGCATCAGAGAAGGTAGATCAACAGTAACAAACTTATTAGAATTTTATGATGAGGTAAGCCAAATCTTACAGGAAAGAGAGGGCTGGGCAGATTGCATATTCCTAGACTTCCAGAAAGCGTTTGACACTGTTCCACATGGGAGACTTACTAGGAAGCTGCAATCAATGGCTAGAATAGGTGGAAATGTTTTGGAATGGATAAAAACTTACTTAGAAGGAAGGGAACAGAGGGTTAGAGTAAGACACTCAGTGTCTGACTGGAGAAGAGTTAGTAGTGGAGTTCCACAGGGTTCAGTTTTAGGGCCACTTTTGTTCCTTGTATATGTAAATGACCTACCAGAGTCTGTAAATTCATTCATGAATATGTTTGCAAATGATGCAAAGATTGTGAAGAAAGTAAAAAACGAGAACAATGGTAGAGAACTTCAGGAGGATCTAAATAATCTGCATGAGTGGTCAGAAAAGTGGCTAATGAAATTCAATACTTCAAAATGTAAGGTAATGAGAATGGGTACAAGTGCAAGAAGGCCCAAGCTTGACTACTCGGTGGCTGGAGTACAACTTCAAGAGACAGAAAATGAGAGAGATCTAGAAGTAAACATACTGGCAGATTTGTCTCCAGAAATACATATAAATGGCATAGTAAGGGCAGCATATGCATTCTTATCAAATGTAAGGGTAGCCTTCAGGCACATGGACATGGAAATGTTCAGAAATATTTTTGTAACCTTTGTGAGGCCAAAACTTGAATATGCAGCCCCCTTTTGGAATCCGCACTTGAAAAAGCACATAGCTAAGCTTGAAAAAGTTCAAAGACATGCCACGAAACTGGTGCCAGAAATACGCAATCTCAGTTATGATGAGAGGCTGTGACGTAGGGATCTCTCCTATTATCCCAATCTAAGGACACCACTTTGTAGGATAGTATCCCACCGAGTGTCACCACTGACGTAGGGATTTTCCTCCTACGTATATATACTTATAATTATGGTAGCGTGGTTGGTGAAAGACATCTTCTTATTCACAGTTTATTCTTATTTTAACATCTATGTACTCAGAGCTCCTATTACTACAGTTCCTGTCATGACTAATCCCTGAGTCCTACCCCCAAGAGGGGGAGGCTAACTCAGCTGTACTGTTTTAACTCTGCTGCTGGCAAGGCCCGGTCTCTAACTCTAACTAACTGTGTCTGCCCTGGGTGGTTCTTGAAATACCCCCAGGGGCAGGGCGTGGCTTGACATCCAAGCCAATGAAATCAAGGGATATCTAGTCCTGCCAATCAACGCCAGGTTCAAAGTGGAATCCCGCCTACTTCCGGGGAGGAGTTATTGGGCATCTCTCCAGGGCATGTACCTGCGTACGAAACACAAGTTTGTATTTCCTGTGGTTTAGGAAATGGCTAACTTCCTGGCCTTTCCTGCCCTTCTCGATGCCAGATCCTAAGTCTCACGGTTCCGGTCATATATTTCCTTGACACTTTCTACAAACATTGTAATAAAATCTCTGTGCCCTCGACCAACCGTTACCCCTCAAGATCTGTTACAAGTTTCAGATTCTGGCTTCAGCATGACGGACTGGCTTCAGCATGACGGAAGTCATACGACATCCCTCCCAACCAAAACTGAAATATCTCTTATTTCAGTCGAAGCATGGGCTAATTTTCCGGGAGCTCTTGGACATATCCTAGCTAACATTAGTTTACAATAGAAATGGGGCCGAATTATTTAAGCTATTTTCTAAGACGTTGGGATCTCTCCTATTATCCCAATCTAAGGACACCACTTTGTAGGATAGTATCCCACCGAGTGTCACCACTGACGTAGGGATTTTCCTCCTACGTATATATACTTATAATTATGGTAGCGTGGTTGGTGAAAGACATCTTCTTATTCACAGTTTATTCTTATTTTAACATCTATGTACTCAGAGCTCCTATTACTACAGTTCCTGTCACGACTAATCCCTGAGTCCTACCCCCAAGAGGGGGAGGCTAACTCAGCTGTACTGTTTTAACTCTGCTGCTGGCAAGGCCCGGTCTCTAACTCTAACTAACTGTGTCTGCCCTGGGTGGTTCTTGAAATACCCCCAGGGGCAGGGCGTGGCTTGACATCCAAGCCAATGAAATCAAGGGATATCTAGTCCTGCCAATCAACGCCAGGTTCAAAGTGGAATCCCGCCTACTTCCGGGGAGGAGTTATTGGGCATCTCTCCAGGGCATGTACCTGCGTACGAAACACAAGTTTGTATTTCCTGTGGTTTAGGAAATGGCTAACTTCCTGGCCTTTCCTGCCCTTCTCGATGCCAGATCCTAAGTCTCACGGTTCCGGTCATATATTTCCTTGACACTTTCTACAAACATTGTAATAAAATCTCTGTGCCCTCGACCAACCGTTACCCCTCAAGATCTGTTACAAGTTTCAGATTCTGGCTTCAGCATGACGGAAGTCATACGACAGCTGAGGGAATTAGACTTACCATCACTCGAAGCTAGAAGAGTGAGGGGGGATATGGTGACAGTCTTTAAATTCCTTCATGGTTATGATAGAGTGGATCGGGATCGATATTTTGATATGGCTGGCTCTAGAACTAGAGGTCATAGTTTGAAGCTTCGTAAGAAAACTTGTTTGCAGGATGTAAGGAAATACTTTTTCAGTGTAAGAGTAGTTGATAATTGGAATTGGCTAAGCGAGGAGGTAGCTAATGCTATCTCAATCCATAGTTTTAAGGACAGGTATGATAAGTATCACTAAGTCTAAAATGGAACCGATGAGGAGACGGGAAGATACGAGCTTCGGGCTCTTTCCCGTAAACACAATTAGGTAATCACAATTAGGTAATCACACACACACACACTAAGTTGAGTGAGGACATAAACAGTGTCACAGTTTTTCCTAAGGGCTTCAGAATACTAAGGGTTGAAAGATCTGAGAGGACTGGTGGAGGGATAGCACTGCTCATAAGTGAAAGGATTCAAGTTGAAGAAATAAACTTGGCTATAGAAAGTGAGTTCAAGGAATTTCTTGTTGCTCGCATAAATACTGGGTCAGAGAGCATTATAATAACTGTTGTATACAACCCACCAAGGAACCAAAATAGGCTTGAAGTTTATGAGGAAAGTCATATAGGTACTATTGAAGTCATAAACTCAGTTGTTAACATGGCACGGGAAAAAAATGTAGGATTTTGATTATGGGAGACTTTAATCATAAAGAGATAGATTGGATAAATCTTGACCCACACAGTGGTGAGGACTCATTCGGGGCAAGATTCCTATATTGCGTACAAGGGAATTTCCTACACCAACATGTAATGGAACCAACAAGGGCCAGGGGTGGGGATGAGCCATCACTACTTGATCTAGTGTTCACAGATAATGTGTTGGATATTGAAAAAATTGAGTATGAACCACCAATTGGAAAGAGTGACCACTGTGTGTTGTTGATGGAGTATATCATTGAAGATATTCTTCCTGAGAGTAGAGGCACTGAGGACATGAGGAGGAACTATCCGAAAGGAGATTACATCAAAATGAATGAGCTTTTTGCAGTTCTTGACTGGAGAACCTTATTTTACAACAAATCTGTACAAGAAATGTATGACATCTTTTGTTAGAAATATGGGAAGATAGTAGATTGCTGCATACCTGTCACCAAAGTAGGTGTAATTCATGCCAGAGAGAAATGGTTCGATAATGGGTGTAAAAGAGCTAAGGAGTGGAGAGACAAATGCTGGAAAAGGTATAGGAGGAGAAAAAACATAAATGCCTGGCAAACCTACAAAAGAGCAAGATATGACTACCTAAGTAAAAGGAGAGAGGCAGAGAGAGACTATGAGAGGGACATCACCAGGAAGGCTAAAGAAAATCCCAAGCTTTTCCACAGCTTTATCAGAGGAAAACTGAAGGTAAAAGAACAGGTTTTAAGGCTAAAGAGAGCGGATGGAAGCATCACTGAGACGGATGAAGAGATCTGCAAAGAATTGATCAAGGAGTTTCAGTCAGTATTTACAGTAGAAAATACCCCACCCCCTCAGATTGCAGTGATAGAAGCTCAAGGGCCGGTATTAGAGAACATCAACCTTACAGCCACAGAGGTATGCAAAGCGCTGATGGATTTAGATGTTCATAAAGCTACAGGTCCTGATGACATATCCCCTCATGTGCTTAAAAAATGCACAAACACAATATCAGTGGCACTAAGTATCATACTTAAGGAGTCACCGGAGTCGGGGGAGATTCCAAGATGCTGGAAACAAGCAAATGTGATACCTATCTTCAAAAAGGGAAGGAGGGATACGGCTCTGAACTATAGACCAGTTTCCTTGACCAGCATAGTTTGCAAAGTTATGGAGAAACTACTAAGGAAACATATCTCTCTTCACTTGGAATCCTTCAACTTTTTGTCAGTGAGACAACATGGCTTCAGAGAAGGTAGATCAACAGTAACAAACTTATTAGAATTTTATGATGAGGTAAGCCAAATCTTACAGGAAAGAGAGGGCTGGGCAGATTGCATATTCCTAGACTTCCAGAAAGCGTTTGACACTGTTCCACATGGGAGACTTATTAGGAATCTGCAATCAATGGCTAGAATAGGTGGAAATGTTTTGGAATGGATAAAAACTTACTTAGAAGGAAGGGAACAGAGGGTTAGAGTAAGACACTCAGTGTCTGAATGGAGAAGAGTTAGTAGTGGAGTTCCATAGGGTTCAGTTTTAGGGCCACTTTTGTTCCTTGTATATGTAAATGACCTACCAGAGTCTGTAAATTCATTCATGGATATGTTTGCAGATGATGCAAAGATTGTGAAGAAAGTAAAAAACGAGAACAATGGTAGAGAACTTCAGGAGGATCTAAATAATCTGCATGAGTGGTCAGAAAAGTGGCTAATGAAATTCAATACTTCAAAATGTAAGGTAATGAGAATGGGTACAAGTGCAAGAAGGCCCAAGCTTGACTACTCGGTGGCTGGAGTACAACTTCAAGAGACAGAAAATGAGAGAGATCTAGGAGTAAACATACTGGCAGATTTGTCTCCAGAAATACATATAAATGGCATAGTAAGGGCAGCATATGCATTCTTATCAAATGTAAGGGTAGCCTTCAGGCACATGGACAAGGAAATGTTCAGAAATATTTATGTAACCTATGTGAGGCCAAAACTCGAATATGCAGCCCCCTTTTGGAATCCGCACTTGAAAAAGCACATAGCTAAGCTTGAAAAAGTTCAAAGACATGCCACGAAACTGGTGCCAGAAATACGCAATCTCGGTTATGATGAGAGGCTGAGGGAATTAGACTTGCCATCACTCGAAGCTAGAAGAGTAAGGGGGGATATGGTGACAGTCTTTAAATTCCTTCATGGTTATGATAGAGTGGATAGGGATCGATATTTCGATATGGCTGGCTCTAGAACTAGAGGTCATAGTTTGAAGCTTCGTAAGAAAACTTGTTTGCAGGATGTAAGGAAATACTTTTTCAGTGTAAGAGTAGTTGATAATTGGAATTGGCTAAGCGAGGAGGTAGTTAATGCTATCTCAATCCATAGTTTTAAGGACAGGTACGATAAGTATCACTAAGTCTAAAAATGGAACCGATGAGGAGACGGGAAGATACGAGCTTTGGGCTCTTTCCCGTAAACACAATTAGGTAATCACAATTAGGTAAACACACACACACGCACACACACACACACACACACACACGCAGATTGCATATTCCTAGACTTCCAGAAAGCGTTTGACACTGTTCCACATGGGAGACTTATTAGGAAGCTGCAATCAATGGCTAGAATAGGTGGAAATGTCTTGGAATGGATAAAAACTTACTTAGAAGGAAGGGAACAGAGGGTTAGAGTAAGACACTCAGTGTCTGATTGGAGAAGAGTTAGTAGTGGAGTTCCACAGGGTTCAGTTTTAGGGCCACTTTTGTTCCTTGTATATGTAAATGACCTACCAGAGTCTGTAAATTCATTCATGAATATGTTTGCAGATGATGCAAAGATTGTGAAGAAAGTAAAAAACGAGAACAATGGTAGAGAACTTCAGGAGGATCTAAATAATCTGCATGAGTGGTCAGAAAAGTGGCTAATGAAATTCAATACCTCAAAATGTAAGGTAATGAGAATGGGTACAAGTGCAAGAAGGCCCAAGCTTGACTACTCGGTGGCTGGAGTACAACTTCAGGAGACAGAAAATGAGAGAGATCTAGGAGTAAACATATTGGCAGATTTGTCTCCAGAAATACATATAAATGGCGTAGTAAGGGCAGCATATGCATTCTTATCAAATGTAAGGGTAGCCTTCAGGCACATGGACAAGGAAATGTTCAGAAATATTTATGTAACCTATGTGAGGCCAAAACTCGAATATGCAGCCCCCTTCTGGAATCCGCACTTGAAAAAGCACATAGCTAAGCTTGAAAAAGTTCAAAGACATGCCACGAAACTGGTGCCAGAAATACGCAATCTCGGTTATGATGAGAGGCTGAGGGAATTAGACTTGCCATCACTCGAAGCTAGAAGAGTAAGGGGGGATATGGTGACAGTCTTTAAATTCCTTCATGGTTATGATAGAGTGGATAGGGATCGATATTTCGATATGGCTGGCTCTAGAACTAGAGGTCATAGTTTGAAGCTTCGGAAGAAAACTTGTTTGCAGGATGTAAGGAAATACTTTTTCAGTGTAAGAGTAGTTGATAATTGGAATTCGCTAAGCGAGGAGGTAGTTAATGCTACCTCAATCCATAGTTTTAAGGACAGGTATGATAAGTATCACTAAGTCTAAAAATAGAACCGATCAGGAGACGGGAAGATACGAGCTTTGGGCTCTTTCCCGTAAACACAATTAGGTAATCACAATTAGGTAATCACACACACACGCACACACACACACACACACACACACACACACACATTTGGAAAATGATGCCATGAAAACGTCCTTTGCTGATGCACTAAAGGGGAATGTGGCAGTAAAAGAGGCTGTAAAGGTGGTGGCACTGGAAAACATACAAACAGTTGACTATAAAGAGACAGTAATCGAAAAAATGAAAGACGTTGTGATGGAAAGGGCAAACCCACTCATCAGACAGGCACTTGATAAGGAGAAGACAGTGGTAATCTCAGGCATAAGTGAATCCCAGGAGCCAACATGGCAGAGGAGACTTGAAGAAAATAAACCTAGCGTTGTAGACCTGATAAGAAAGCTTGGAGTAGTATGTGGTCCTGAGGATATTGTAAACATACACCAACTAGGTAAATATTCGAGGGAAGGAAAGCCGAGACCAACAAAAGTAACCTTTGAGAGAGGGGAGACATGTAGGGAAATATTGTTGAGAAAAAAAAGTCTAAAAGACCTTCAAGAATGCAAAGAAGTGTTCATTAGACGATACAGAACACAGGAAGAGATGGGAAAGATCAAAAACTTGTTGCAAGAGGCAAGAAGGTTAAATGATGAAAGAAATGAAGAAGAGAAGAAAAATTTTCGTTACAGAATACTTCCAGACAAAGGGGAGATAAAGAAGATAATGACAGAAGATCAGGGGATGGGGCCTCATTAAGATTGTTATACACAAATGCTGATGGATTAGCTGGTAAGGCAGTAGAATTAAAAGATAGGATTCACAACAGTAAGGCAGATATAGTAGCAATTACAGAGACTAAGTTGAGTGAGGACATAAACAGTGTCACAGTTTTTCCTAAGGGCTTCAGAATACTAAGGGTCGAAAGATCTGAGAGGACTGGTGGAGGGATAGCACTGCTCATAAGTGAGAGGATTCAAGTTGAAGAAATAAACTTGGCTATAGAAAGTGAGTTCAGGGAATTTCTTGTTGCTCGCATAAATACTGGGTCAGAGAGCATTATAATAACTGTTGTATACAACCCACCAAGGAACCAAAATAGGCTTGAAATTTATGAGGAAAGTCATATAGGTACGATTGAAGTCATAAACTCAGTTGTTAACATGGCGCGGGAGAAAAAATGTAGGATTTTGATTATGAGAGACTTTAATCATAAAGAGATAGATTGGATAAATCTTGACCCACACAGTGGTGAGGACTCATTTGGGGCAAGATTCCTAGATTGCGTACAAGGGAATTTCCTACACCAACATGTAATGGAACCAACAAGAGCCAGGGGTGGGGATGAGCCATCAGTACTTGATCTGGTGTTCACAGATAATGTGTTGGATATTGAAAATATTGAGTATGAACCACCAATTGGAAAGAGTGACCACTGTGTGTTGTTGATGGAGTATATCATTGAAGACATTCTTCCTGAGAGTAGAGGCACTGAGGACATGAGGAGAAACTATCCGAAAGGAGATTACATCAAAATGAATGAGCTTTTTGCAGTTATTGACTGGAGAACCTTATTTTACAACAAATCTGTACAAGAAATGTATGACATCTTTTGTGAGAAATATGGGAAGATAGTAGATTGCTGCATACCTGTCACCAAAGTAGGTGTAATTCATGCCAGAGAGAAATGGTTCGATAATGGGTGTAAAAGAGCTAAGGAGTGGAGAGACAAATGCTGGAAAAGGTATAGGAGGAGAAAAAACATAAATGCCTGGCAAACCTACAAAAGAGCAAGAAATGACTACCTAAGTAAAAGGAGAGAGGCAGAGAGAGATTATGAGAGGGACATCACCAGGAAGGCTAAAGAAAATCCCAAGCTTTTCCACAGCTTTATCAGAGGAAAACTGAAGGTAAAAGAACAGGTTTTAAGGCTAAAGAGAGCGGATGGAAGCATCACTGAGACGGACGAAGAGATCTGCAAAGAATTGAACAAGGAGTTTCAGTCAGTATTTACAGTAGAAAATACCCCACCCCCTCAGATTGCAGTGATAGAAGCTCAAGGGCCGGTATTAGAGAACATCAACCTTACAGCCACAGAGGTATGCAAAGCGCTGATGGATTTAGATGTTCATAAAGCTACAGGTCCTGATGACATATCCCCTCATGTGCTTAAAAAATGCGCAAACACAATATCAGTGGCACTAAATATCATATTTAAGGAGTCACTGGAGTCGGGGGAGATTCCAAGATGCTGGAAACAAGCAAATGTGATACCTATCTTCAAAAAGGGAAGGAGGGATACGGCTCTGAACTATAGACCAGTTTCCTTGACCAGCATAGTTTGCAAACTTATGGAGAAACTACTAAGGAAACATATCTCTCTTCACTTGGAATCCTTCAACTTTTTGTCAGTGAGGCAACATGGCTTCAGAGAAAAAAGATCAACAGTAACAAACTTATTAGAATTTTATGATGAGGTAAGCCAAATCTTACAGGAAAGAGAGGGCTGGGCAGATTGCATATTCCTAGACTTCCAGAAAGCGTTTGACACTGTTCCACATGGGAGACTTATTAGGAATCTGCAATCAATGGCTAGAATAGGTGGAAATGTTTTGGAATGGATAAAAACTTACTTAGAAGGAAGGGAACAGAGGGTTAGAGTAAGACACTCAGTGTCTGAATGGAGAAGAGTTAGTAGTGGAGTTCCATAGGGTTCAGTTTTAGGGCCACTTTTGTTCCTTGTATATGTAAATGACCTACCAGAGTCTGTAAATTCATTCATGGATATGTTTGCAGGTGATGCAAAGATTGTGAAGAAAGTAAAAAACGAGAACAATGGTAGAGAACTTCAGGAGGATCTAAATAATCTGCATGAGTGGTCAGAAAAGTGGCTAATGAAATTCAATACTTCAAAATGTAAGGTAATGAGAATGGGTACAAGTGCAAGAAGGCCCAAGCTTGACTACTCGGTGGCTGGAGTACAACTTCAAGAGACAGAAAATGAGAGAGATCTAGGAGTAAACATACTGGCAGATTTGTCTCCAGAAATACATATAAATGGCATAGTAAGGGCAGCATATGCATTCTTATCAAATGTAAGGGTAGCCTTCAGGCACATGGACAAGGAAATGTTCAGAAATATTTATGTAACCTATGTGAGGCCAAAACTCGAATATGCAGCCCCCTTTTGGAATCCGCACTTGAAAAAGCACATAGCTAAGCTTGAAAAAGTTCAAAGACATGCCACGAAACTGGTGCCAGAAATACGCAATCTCGGTTATGATGAGAGGCTGAGGGAATTAGACTTGCCATCACTCGAAGCTAGAAGAGTAAGGGGGGATATGGTGACAGTCTTTAAATTCCTTCATGGTTATGATAGAGTGGATAGGGATCGATATTTCGATATGGCTGGCTCTAGAACTAGAGGTCATAGTTTGAAGCTTCGTAAGAAAACTTGTTTGCAGGATGTAAGGAAATACTTTTTCAGTGTAAGAGTAGTTGATAATTGGAATTGGCTAAGCGAGGAGGTAGTTAATGCTATCTCAATCCATAGTTTTAAGGACAGGTACGATAAGTATCACTAAGTCTAAAAATGGAACCGATGAGGAGACGGGAAGATACGAGCTTTGGGCTCTTTCCCGTAAACACAATTAGGTAATCACAATTAGGTAATCACACACACACGCACACACACACACACACACACACACACACACACATTTGGAAAATGATGCCATGAAAACGTCCTTTGCTGATGCACTAAAGGGGAATGTGGCAGTAAAAGAGGCTGTAAAGGTGGTGGCACTGGAAAACATACAAACAGTTGACTATAAAGAGACAGTAATCGAAAAAATGAAAGACGTTGTGATGGAAAGGGCAAACCCACTCATCAGACAGGCACTTGATAAGGAGAAGACAGTGGTAATCTCAGGCATAAGTGAATCCCAGGAGCCAACATGGCAGAGGAGACTTGAAGAAAATAAACCTAGCGTTGTAGACCTGATAAGAAAGCTTGGAGTAGTATGTGGTCCTGAGGATATTGTAAACATACACCAACTAGGTAAATATTCGAGGGAAGGAAAGCCGAGACCAACAAAAGTAACCTTTGAGAGAGGGGAGACATGTAGGGAAATATTGTTGAGAAAAAAAAGTCTAAAAGACCTTCAAGAATTCAAAGAAGTGTTCATTAGACGATACAGAACACAGGAAGAGATGGGAAAGATCAAAAACTTGTTGCAAGAGGCAAGAAGGTTAAATGATGAAAGAAATGAAGAAGAGAAGAAAAATTTTCGTTACAGAATACTTCCAGACAAAGGGGAGATAAAGAAGATAATGACAGAAGATCAGGGGATGGGGCCTCATTAAGATTGTTATACACAAATGCTGATGGATTAGCTGGTAAGGCAGTAGAATTAAAAGATAGGATTCACAACAGTAAGGCAGATATAGTAGCAATTACAGAGACTAAGTTGAGTGAGGACATAAACAGTGTCACAGTTTTTCCTAAGGGCTTCAGAATACTAAGGGTCGAAAGATCTGAGAGGACTGGTGGAGGGATAGCACTGCTCATAAGTGAGAGGATTCAAGTTGAAGAAATAAACTTGGCTATAGAAAGTGAGTTCAGGGAATTTCTTGTTGCTCGCATAAATACTGGGTCAGAGAGCATTATAATAACTGTTGTATACAACCCACCAAGGAACCAAAATAGGCTTGAAATTTATGAGGAAAGTCATATAGGTACGATTGAAGTCATAAACTCAGTTGTTAACATGGCGCGGGAGAAAAAATGTAGGATTTTGATTATGGGAGACTTTAATCATAAAGAGATAGATTGGATAAATCTTGACCCACACAGTGGTGAGGACTCATTTGGGGCAAGATTCCTAGATTGCGTACAAGGGAATTTCCTACACCAACATGTAATGGAACCAACAAGAGCCAGGGGTGGGGATGAGCCATCAGTACTTGATCTGGTGTTCACAGATAATGTGTTGGATATTGAAAATATTGAGTATGAACCACCAATTGGAAAGAGTGACCACTGTGTGTTGTTGATGGAGTATATCATTGAAGACATTCTTCCTGAGAGTAGAGGCACTGAGGACATGAGGAGAAACTATCCGAAAGGAGATTACATCAAAATGAATGAGCTTTTTGCAGTTATTGACTGGAGAACCTTATTTTACAACAAATCTGTACAAGAAATGTATGACATCTTTTGTGAGAAATATGGGAAGATAGTAGATTGCTGCATACCTGTCACCAAAGTAGGTGTAATTCATGCCAGAGAGAAATGGTTCGATAATGGGTGTAAAAGAGCTAAGGAGTGGAGAGACAAATGCTGGAAAAGGTATAGGAGGAGAAAAAACATAAATGCCTGGCAAACCTACAAAAGAGCAAGAAATGACTACCTAAGTAAAAGGAGAGAGGCAGAGAGAGATTATGAGAGGGACATCACCAGGAAGGCTAAAGAAAATCCCAAGCTTTTCCACAGCTTTATCAGAGGAAAACTGAAGGTAAAAGAACAGGTTTTAAGGCTAAAGAGAGCGGATGGAAGCATCACTGAGACGGACGAAGAGATCTGCAAAGAATTGAACAAGGAGTTTCAGTCAGTATTTACAGTAGAAAATACCCCACCCCCTCAGATTGCAGTGATAGAAGCTCAAGGGCCGGTATTAGAGAACATCAACCTTACAGCCACAGAGGTATGCAAAGCGCTGATGGATTTAGATGTTCATAAAGCTACAGGTCCTGATGACATATCCCCTCATGTGCTTAAAAAATGCGCAAACACAATATCAGTGGCACTAAATATCATATTTAAGGAGTCACTGGAGTCGGGGGAGATTCCAAGATGCTGGAAACCAGCAAATGTGATACCTATCTTCAAAAAGGGAAGGAGGGATACGGCTCTGAACTATAGACCAGTTTCCTTGACCAGCATAGTTTGCAAACTTATGGAGAAACTACTAAGGAAACATATCTCTCTTCACTTGGAATCCTTCAACTTTTTGTCAGTGAGGCAACATGGCTTCAGAGAAAAAAGATCAACAGTAACAAACTTATTAGAATTTTATGATGAGGTAAGCCAAATCTTACAGGAAAGAGAGGGCTGGGCAGATTGCATATTCCTAGACTTCCAGAAAGCGTTTGACACTGTTCCACATGGGAGACTTATTAGGAAGCTGCAATCAATGGCTAGAATAGGTGGAAATGTCTTGGAATGGATAAAAATTTACTTAGAAGGAAGGGAACAGAGGGTTAGAGTAAGACACTCAGTGTCTGAATGGAGAAGAGTTAGTAGTGGAGTTCCACAGGGTTCAGTTTTAGGGCCACTTTTGTTCCTTGTATATGTAAATGACCTACCAGAGTCTGTAAATTCATTCATGAACATGTTTGCAGATGATGCAAAGATTGTGAAGAAAGTAAAAAACGAGAACAATGGTAGAGAACTTCAGGAGGATCTAAATAATCTGCATGAGTGGTCAAAAAAGTGGCTAATGAAATTCAATACCTCAAAATGTAAGGTAATGAGAATGGGTACAAGTGCAAGAAGGCCCAAGCTTGACTACTCGGTAGCTGGAGTACAACTTCAAGAGACAGAAAATGAGAGAGATCTAGGAGTAAACATACTGGCAGATTTGTCTCCAGAAATACATATAAATGGCGTAGTAAGGGCAGCATATGCATTCTTATCAAATGTAAGGGTAGCCTTCAGGCACATGGACAAGGAAATGTTCAGAAATATTTATGTAACCTATGTGAGGCCAAAACTCGAATATGCAGCCCCCTTTTGGAATCCGCACTTGAAAAAGCACATAGCTAAGCTTGAAAAAGTTCAAAGACATGCCACGAAACTGGTGCCAGAAATACGCAATCTCGGTTATGATGAGAGGCTGAGGGAATTAGACTTGCCATCACTCGAAGCTAGAAGAGTAAAGGGGGATATGGTGACAGTCTTTAAATTCCTTCATGGTTATGATAGAGTGGATAGGGATCGATATTTCGATATGGCTGGCTCTAGAACTAGAGGTCATAGTTTGAAGCTTCGGAAGAAAACTTGTTTGCAGGATGTAAGGAAATACTTTTTCAGTGTAAGAGTAGTTGATAATTGGAATTGGCTAAGCGAGGAGGTAGTTAATGCTATCTTAATCCATAGTTTTAAGGACAGGTATGATAAGTATCACTAAGTCTAAAAATGGAACCGATCAGGAGACGGGAAGATACGAGCTTTGGGCTCTTTCCCGTAAACACAATTAGGTAATCACAATTAGGTAATCACACACACACATATATATATATATATATATATATATATATATATATGCATATATATATATATATATATATTGCATATATATATATATATATATATATATATATATATATATATATATATATATATATATATATATATATATATATATATATATATATATATATATATATATATATATTATTATTATTATTGTTATTATATCCTTAATTGGAACTTTTTCCGTCGTCTACATATTTGATTTTCTCGTCTTGATATTACCCTTGTTTTAGCACCGCACACCTTTTACACTTACCATTTATCCATATTTTGACCAAACCTTATTACCCAATATTTCCATTTATCCGCAGATCCTTAAATCTTTCCTTTGAGCTAAAACTGAATCTTTGGCTAAACTTCTTTTACATATGCTTATAATTTTTTTTTCTTTTTTTTTTTTTTTACCAAAACTCATTTACCTTATATTTCCATCATCCGCAGATCTTGTAATTATCTAATTTGACCTCAAATATGATATTTTTTTTACAAGACTGTTGCCAGCTATAATTTCTATTGTTTGAGTTCCTAATTATTCTCTTCCGTTGTATCTCGCTGTTTATATACAGCTCCTCTCTGTTCCTTAAACCTTTGAAGATGGGTAAATGAATATACCCGTAAGTTACCACATTCGCGTGTTTCTCGTGATATATATATATATATATATATATATATATATATATATATATATATATATATATATATATATATATATATATAAACTTCGATAACCTTGTACACTGTTAGGATAGGTTAGGTGTATTGCCTTGTGACTATAGAAATTTCAAAACAATCTACGGGTACTCTTCTTAATCTATCTATCTATCTATCTATCTATCTATCTATCTATCTATCATCTATCTATCTATCTATCTATATATATATATATATATATATATATATATATATATATACATATATATATATATATATATATATATATATATATATATATATATATATATATATATATATATATATATATCTTTGTGTATGTGTGTATATACACATATGATTAAGTTATGAGTGAAATAAAATAATAATCAATTATGAGCAACTTTCCCACAAGATTTTAAGGATGTAATTCTTGTATGCAGAATTTTGAAATAAAGTTCATTGAAACAAAAAAGGATTGTGCTTGAATGAGAGGTTGTCCACTTTACTCAACAGTTGAATAACTTTAAAAATAAGTAGCCATGTCGCCAACTAATATATACGAAAAAGAAAACAATATTTTGACTACATTTCAAGACAAAGACAGTTTGTTTCTATAACACACTCGTAATTATATCGTTGCATATCGCTTGAGAATATACCTCGAGACATCTTAAAAAAAAACTTAATTCATATAATTTCTTAAATATGGAAAGAGAAAAATAAATAATCATAAATTATTAATGAATAAATGTTGAAACATAAATATGTGAATGGATATAAAATGAAGTGAATAAATAAGAGAGATATAAGTAAATGAATATATCAAGCTATGAATGAATAATAGATAAATAAAAAGAAAAATAATAGTAATATGGCTGACAATAGAAACATTATGCGTTTCTAGTATAATTTGATGGTGATCTCTATGGCTCCCATAATTCCTTTCGTTTTCATACAAAGTTTGAATTGACAGTTAAAGGGAAACGACTGAGGAACCCAACATTCAAAACACACCAGTTAGTGCTCAGAAACTGTAGAAGTGTCATTTCGCGTGTATATTAATGTATTTGCCTGTCCTATTGGCAGAAACGTGTGTGCTTGCTACGTATTATGAACTCTGAAAGTATTTACTCATTAAAAGCCGTAAATGTGAGGAAAAGTTAGTAATTCGTCTATTGATCTTAACTACGGCACCAACCATGTCGGAGGAAACTGCCAGTGATATCGTATTAACGTGTGTAAGTAGTAATGGAACTTATTCAGAATAATATAACTTAGTATATATTCACTTTCACACACTTCTAACAAGGGAAATGTGGGTGGAGTCATTTTACCCATTTATTTTTTACAACCCTAGTTAACTAAACCTAACAAACCTAACCTAACAAATTTGAAACCTTAAATACCGTAATAGGGTGAATTTGGGTGTTTAAAGGTACATAATACGACTCTGGACCGAAACATTTTGTGAAATATACAGTAAATGTTTACTTTCACACCTAGGAATAATATCTTGACAATCTGCGTAATGTTAGGTTCGGTTAGGATAATTTATCCAATGTTAAGGAACAACTTGATAGTAGATTTTTTTTTTTTCAGTGTTTTATATATTCATTACACGTGATGGATATGTGAAAGTAAATACTGTTTTTCCGGTTTGAGTCTTACTGTGATACTTGTTTGAAATATTCGGTGAGGGTCATTTGTAAAATAGCTTGCAAAATAGAGTATGGGAAAAGGAAGTAAAGATCAAAATATAATGTCAGTAGTTTTGAGAACTTTCTTTACTCATTTATCCATCTTTTGACACGTAACTTGAGGTATAAAACTTCTGCAATATCTTTCTAATATCAGAGAATTTTACACGAAGGATATCTTTCAGTCATTAATTATTATTGTTAGTTATGGAAAGTATATTCAGGCTCGTTTAGAATACCTGTATTCTCTTTGTACGTACGGTAAAGTCATTATAAGTAAAAGCCATCATGTATGTGGTCTATGTTTCAAATTTGAAGCAGTGCAGTCTTTAATTTTCCATTAGAACTGCGTAAATTACATTATTATATAACATAAGGAATGAAGACTGAATGGTTCATATTGCATAGTATTGTGACTTCATTTAAATTTTCATCACAGATCAATGCGCTGGAGTTGCTACCAGAAAATACGTCTGCAATAAAACACCTGTCAGATGGAAGAGTATATTCCTGTATTGTAAAACATCTGTAAGTATATTTAAGTTATATTGTTACTATTAATACAAGAACTTTCTTAGTTAGCATTATGTTTTATATGTATTACTAGGCTCCTTACGTTAGTTGACTGCTGGTGTAGTGCTGATGCAGATATTAGTACAGTATTGGTAATTATCCCTAAGGACAAGTACTGTACACTCTGAGTGGGTAAGTGAGTACTACAGTTATTACTTAAGTATTTTTTTTATTTGTCTGTTCATAGATTGATGCTCTTTTCTTTAACAGTATTCCTCAGAGGGTTGTAAGCATTTGATACTTTACTCATTATGTGTTTATTACTGAAATGGTTAATTTAACCTTCTGAATAAAAGAAGCGATAGCTTGGAAAAATGTTGAATGACTAGGTATTGTGCCTAACATAATTGTTCAACTTTCATGAAGTACCATACAGATAATAATTTACTCCTCTTGTAAATAAAGAAAGAATATCTTTTATTATTTATATCACGCATTTTGCTTATCTAAAGTAATATGCTTTTGAAATACATATGCTTCACCTATTTTAGTGTACAAAATATCTTGATTTTTGAAATGGATTATTTATGCCCATTCTTATTTAACATTAAATATCTGGGAAGACAGTGCATTTAGGGCCTTGATATAATTCTAAATGACGGATTTAGAAATCCTAGGAATCCTTGCACTTGACAACATATTTTATTATGTTCAGCATGGAGTTCTCATGCTGTACTTCACTTAAGAGAAGGATTACCATCTGGAAGTTTTAGTTATAGTATTTGTACAAATACTAATGAAAATATGGTAGTATTATGGTACAATGGAGAATAACATGATTTACACTGAGAATGAGTCTTACTCGTAACTGTTTTCTATCTGGTCTTTTCTTTGACAGTAGGTTATTGGAAACAGCACTATAGCTTGGAACTATCCCTCACAGGCCTAAAGTCGAGAATAGTCAGTTGTGATCTTTCTCTGCTGTATTATCCATTTGATGAGTATTTTCAAAGAATCTCTTTAATGATTACATATGTTTTCTTCAGCATTAACCCTTACAGTGTTTGGCATAGCTTGGATGTTGATTTGTTTTTATACTGATATTTTTACCTAAGACTCCTCTATAGAAAACTGTAAAAGCTCTTTGCCACATAATTAGAGCTATTAGAAATCATTGCAAAGCATTCAGACTTTCCCTTACAAGAGGTTCTTAACTCCATTCTATACTTTGTTTGGAGTTCTGTTCTTTAAAAAGTAAATCCTTATTTGAATATACAGTATTAACTTTCTTTGTAAATGATGGGGATAAATTCTTGGGGAGATGCATAGTGACCAAATCCCTGGATAAACAAAATTCTCGCTTCATGAAAAAAAAAATATAGCTTTTTTTTTTTTACAAATACTGTATATAATGACTGAGATTTCTGTCCGTTAAAATATTTTATTCGCAATGTTGTTACTTTCATAATTTTCAGAACAAATGCTGACATCCGCTGTGATGATACGGACAAATTGTTTACAGCCCTTGACAGTCTCTTGAAAGGTAAATGTAATTTTTTTATTTTTAGCTTAGGTTAGAAAAGATCGATTTTGATGAAACATCATAAAGGAAATGTGAAACTGAACAAGTTTGTCAGAATCTAATCATTTCCAGTACAGTATTTCTGTCGTTCCTGATGTTAGTATATGTCTTTAAAGATGTAGTTAAGATTGATTTGTGTAATTATATTCCTGACTTTTGCATCTTTACTTCTGTAACGAGTAGTACAGTATACTGTACTCTTATAATTTTGTAAAGTGAAGAATAGAGTTATACACCATATTGTGTCATTCATATATCTTGCAGTAGCAGGAAGTCTAATATGTATTTTGATACTATGGTATATTCAATGCCTTTTACATGATATACAGAATATACATCATTTTTAACTAGACATATATGTTAATGCCTGATAATTTAATCCGTTACTTAAATGTAAGACATGTGATTTACATTTGAGGGTCTGTATATGAGGCTGCCTCATAATTCATGATACTTTTCTTTTCAGAACATTTTGCTGGCCCAAAATTGGTAAAATTTGAAGATGTAGCATCGGGTAGAGAGAGCGAGCTGGTAAAACTTACCCTTCTTTTACTTTATATATTATTTTTGACATGTACAAAGTTGAACACCAAGCTTATTCAGTCACCATTGATGACAGAATCAACACAGTTAAAGGTAAGGGATATTGATTACAGTGTTGCTTTGATTTGCAAAATTTTTTACATTTTGCTATTATTTTGTTACATTGATGGTGAGATGTTGCATTGTATATCACGGATTAGTAAATGCCTAGTGTATAACGATGTCATACACTTGACTCGTGGTGAAATCTGTGAATGATTAACATTTGACCTCCCCCGTGCAACATAAGATTCCCCTTGTTTTTGCTTTTATATGCTGACATACTGTCGCCAAAGATATGTATGTGACTCGCAGGTCACGATATTGACGTTTTCCCAAAGCAGAATTTTTTGTTATATAAGTATAGATGGAGAGCTTGACTCCACCCTAGGATATTATTGAACTAATATATAGCCTAAGTTTTCATTACCTCTTCATAGATTTATGTTCTTAGCTAATGAAATGTAATAAAATTCCTATTTCAAAATGGTGGAGATATGAGAATAGGTTGGGCTAATCATCACTCCACCTTGTAACTGTATTAGTACTTAACCTCTGAAAACAGCCTCAGAGGAGGGCACAGCAAGTAGTTTTTCCAACAGTTCACTATGTAGACACCAGTAACAAGGCCCTTGGGTCATGTTCCTGCCTTAAAAAAATAAGTTCCACTCAGCTGCTACTCTGTTTCATGCTCTCCCAGTGCATGTGATCATTTGGATGCAACAGTGTATACAGATTTTCTGATATATTTACTGTATGATTTATAATATTATTAATAATCATAAACTTAAATAAAATAATATTTGGCATAATAATTGTTATAATTTTTTTGATATATAACTATACTGTATTTTGCTGATATAAACAGGGTACGTTAAGGAAGGACACCCAAAGGGTAAATGCGGTGAGGAAGCAGAAATTAGTCAGAGATCTTAGAGAAAGTAAAAAGAATCTACTTAAAAAGCAGAATGATCTTGAGTCATTGTTATTTTTTTTTTTATTTACAGGTGAAATATCTGATTGAGAGTATACAGAAGAGAGGTTCTGGAATGAGTGAAAAGTTCCTGTCCATTCTTTGTCAGGATAAAATTGGTAAGCCTTGGCCCTGATAACTTAGTTTTTATGGGATAAATACAAACTCAAGACAATAGAAAATATTCTCCTGAATAGAAAATTTTCTTTGTTTTCAGCTGAGAAATTTTTTTCTGTCATAAACCAATTCAAGAATCCTTACATAACGTGTGTGTGTGTTTTTTTTTTTAAGAAATTTCCATTATTGATATTTACATATTTTCAGGAAGGATATAGAATTTGAGAGAAATTAAAATATGGGTAATTAATCTTGCTATGCCCACATAATCTTTTAATATTCTCTGAAGTGAATGGAATCCTCAAGAGGGCTGTTTCTTATTGTATTCAAGGATTTTGTTCCCAGCTAAATATTATGGATGAAGTAACATGTTTTAATAAGAACAGAGTGCTTGTATTGTTGGGCTGCATTGGGATAAAAATTGCTCCTTTATTATAAAGTACTATTACCAATGACCTAAGTAATGTACAATTTTTGGCTTGGAAAATTTAATAAAAACGTCTTAGACTATTCTTAGAGAGTTTTCCCCTCTCGGTGCCTCTTTCTATACTATCACTGTATTTGGAAATGGAACTATGTATCACTTAAAAAAATTTTCTGTTTAAGCTGTAATATATGTTTCCTCATATATATATCATATCTAATCATTCCATATATATATTGCCTTTCTCAATTGTGATATCCTCACACGTCTGGCATCTCATACGTTTCTTAATGAGCTCCAGTTTTGTGTCTTCTTAACCAGATTAAATTGTGACTTCCATATCAGCCTTATTTCTTTCAAGATACTCGTAGAGACCATAGAGTCACTTGTCAGTGCACCTAAAGCTCCTTGAAGTAAAGTCCATGTTTTCAGAAAAGCATTTTGGACATTTATAACTACATATACTGGATGAATCAACAGCTTTGTTATTACTGCTATAATGGAGTGGTCTTGTATTGTTGAAATAGGAAAAGCAGTCTTAAGACTGATTTGCAAAGAAATTGACTAGAATACCCGTATACTTAAAATCTGTAAAGAGAACTTTTATTACATTGTGAACACAAAATGGAATTGTTTTCATGTCACATAGCAGTAGATAGTGGGTAAGGTTAATCTGGTTGTAATCAAACAGCCAAGTCTCCCTTTTTTCGTCAGTTGTGGCCATTCTTCTGCTTTCAATGAGATATGGCATCATTTTGGAAAGAAAAGAATAAGCATGTCAGCCCCATAAATGTAATTTTTTTCCTGCAGGAACCAAAAACACTGTGAGATGCCATACCCCAGTAGCTTGTGCATCTTGGGGATCTCCCCTTGCATTCTCCAATTCTCCAAAGACATCCTCTGCGCATTCTCCACTGAGAGAGCTCGCTCTAGTAAGTTTCTTTTGTCTTTTCAAAATTGTAAGGGGAGAGTCGTTTATAAATGGTACTTCTATCATAATGATGAGGATCTATTTTTACTTAGTCATGTGTATGTAACAACCAGTAAGTATAATAGTCTGTTGCTTAGAAAACAATTGTATATGTATGTATGTGTCATTGTGTGTGTGTGCCTGTTTGTGTGTACTATCATTGTCAGTAGTGTAAGGTGGGTAAGGTTGACGGGAAGAGGCACGTGGTAATATAAGTCAGCAAATTGTGTTGTCATTGAGATTCAAAACCAGTTAATGGATTATTAACAGATTTTTTCAGCCATTATTCAAGGTTTATATGTACAATGTTCCTCGTATCTTAATTCTACGTGATTATAATTACGATAGAGGTAGCTAATAATATTTTATCACAGTGATAACTGTAATATTAAGTTTCCATGATAAAAACACATATTGGGATTTGTACCTATTAAATATGTAGTATACTCAGAAACAATAAGCATTTGTTTCTCTTTTATCTACAGAGTCCACTATTTAGACTGCAGAAACTCTTGAATGGCAAGAGCCAAGAGATGAAACATTTGCAACAGCAGATTCATTCTATTGACTATGAGAAGCAAGAGCTGGTGACCAGTTATGAATCGTCTCAAAATAAAATATTTAAGCTGTGTAAGTTATCTTTTTGCTTAAAGCTATTATATTTGTACAGTACTTGCTAACTTTTGTGGAAATAGGAAGTGATCTACTGTTGAAATTTGTAACTGTATCTTTGAATAATGTTCATCATATAGATAACTCCTGATGCACTCTTGTTCTTTGGGAGGGCTCTTTTTCTTTATATAATTTATCCCAAAATTTTCTCCCCAGCTGATCAGTTAGCAAAATGTCAGCAAGATCTAAAAGATCAGCAAAACCAGAGAGATGAACTAGAAGCTCAAATATTAAGTGGTGAGGATCTTGTCCAGAAGGAGGTAAGTATGTTAGGTTTATAATTTGTAGTATTTGTTGTTTCTGTGGTTCTACAGTACTCCCTGTATCTGATGCTGATTGCATAACTACTTTGGAAATAGTATTTTAAGTAAACTAGCTACCCACAGCCTGTGGTAGGCTGTCATCTAATGCATTTAAAGTCTTGTATAGCGTTCTTGTTTCATTTTCGTATTTTTTAATAGTTCAGACTTAAAATCTCATATCACTCCACTTCCTGAAATTATTTTTAATAATCAGACAGCCCCTGCAATCACTAACCTTTTTCAGAGATAAATATAATATCCATAATTTATATATCATTACTTATAAAAGGTTTGCAACTTCATATGAATATTGCCCTGAGTCTGTTTTATTATAAGAAAAGTTACTTTACAAAGGCCTCCATCAGTATACTAAAAGCATAAATAAATCTCAGTATTATTCATTGCTTTTGTGACGCTCGCCAATGGGATTTCTTACACCTGCTAGCTCAGTGATCTGTGATGGACTGGTGTGACGGGAGTTGCCACGTGATGAAGAAGTGGGGGTAAACCTGCTGCGGCTGTTGGGCCTCACTGTAGAATCTTGAGTGCTTACCTTATGGATGACCCAAGCAGGGTGGTAGGGGGGGAAGTATGGGAACCCTTTATCTCCAAGAAGCTAAGAGGAGTGGTTGAGGCATGTGTAGATCGTGGTGAAAGTGTGTTTTTTGGTTTGGCCATTCCCCTTAAAAGGAGGAATGGGGCCATGTATATAGATAGATGGACTGATGATGCTGGCAAATTATTTGACAGGGTGAACTAAAAAATTTTCTAGCGTTTTTCATGCTGTATCCTTGTGTATGATTTTTTTTTGTCATCAGCAAGTTGCTATGAAATAGGGAAATGAGATTCATTCCACCTTGGTCAGTAAACTGTTTTAAATAGGACGACCTGCTCACCTTATTTTCTTGAAGTGTATGTAAAGTTTAACACTCAGGTATGCAAGTTGTACTGTTGCTTCATTATGGCTGGATATTTTCCTTGCAATCCCAGTTTTCACATCTTTAAAATGTCTCATTGTAAAGAGAAAATTTTATGTAAAGTACAATTTGCCATCCCTTTCTTTAATCCTTTTAAGTTCATTTATGTCTTATGAGGGCATAATTCTTTTTACCTTACCAGAAAGGGAATTACTTTTAGTTGACCGCCGCTTTCACAGATAATATAAATAGTTTGTTATATATTGTATTATTTTACATTTCAGAACATGTACTTAAGTCTTTATGCTAGTTTTCATAGTTATTGGCTGTATTGAGTATCAGTAATCTTCTAGTTGTGTTTTTGATTACAGATGCATCGCTTAAGTAGAGAGTTAGCAGCAATCAGGAAAGAGAAGTCTTCCCTTGAGGATACAGTTCACCATCTAACTGATGAGAATGATGAATTAAAAACAAAGGTAAGAAAAAGTTATGCTAATGATACCTCCAGGGAGACAGTAATGCTTCATCTTACTCTACCCAATTATCTTTAGTAATTTTTTTTTTTTTTATGAGTGTGACACTGGGACAGGCAAAAACTGCCCTAATCAATAAAGGCCCGGGCACAAGAAAATACCAAGACGAAGGAAAAGAAAAAGGTTAAGGACAAGGCAGAGATGAGGTAATAACACACAAAGGAAAAGGACAGACTGAAAAAGCAGTAAAAGTACAGAGGACCCAGAGATATGGAGGATTAGGCCCTGAGATGACGATAGATCCGCTTTTTGAAGGATGATAGGTCATAAGAATTAGGAAAGACCGAAGGAGGAAGAGAGTTCCAGGGTCTGGAGGTATATGTGAAGAATAGTGTAGTGCACCGACCAATCCGCAAGCTACAAATCTCCACACAGTACCTGTGAGATGAAGCCGCTTGGCGAGTGTTACGCGGCCTTGGCAGTGGGGGAGGAATGCAACTCGCCAACTCATCAGAGCAGCGATGGAAGTAGTAGCGATAAAAAAGAGAAAGGGAAGATACCTTATGGTGAATAGAGAGAGAAGCAAGATTAGAAGTAAGAGAAGGATCATTAATGAGTCTGACTGCCTTAGATTCAACCTATCAAGGAAATATGAATAAGAAGAAGCACTCCAGATGTGCGAGCAGTATTCTAAGTAGGGACAGATAAGACCTTCATAAATTTTAAGTAGCTGTAAAGAGGAAAATTAATGACGGAAACGAAACAAAACCCCCAATTTTTTGGATGAAGATTTAGAAATTTGGATTACCCAGCATGTGATTTCTCGAAGACAAGTTAGAGGCTATATGGATTCCTAAGATGTTGATAGAATTAAGAGGGTAAATTTCGTTAGTTTCGAAGACAATAGGGTTATCAGGAGGTGAAGAAGATAAAGAGATAGCCAGAAACTGTGTCCTGGAGGCATTGAAATTAACTAAATTTTGAGTGCCCCACTCAGATACCCTCTGCATATCAGAGTTGAGAGTAGAAGAAAGAGTGATACGAAACTGATTTCGATTAGCAGATGAAGGTTGCGAAGAAAAGGCAGAGGAAAAGTGAAGGGTAGAATCATCAGCAAAGACATGAAGAAGAGAGGAAGATGGGGATTGTAGAAATCATTGATGAAGAGAAGGAAGAGAGTAGGTGAAAGAATAGAGCCCTGTGGAATACCACTGGTAACAGAGAAAGGGCCAGATGTCGCACCATCAACAACCACAGATATAAAACGATCAGAAAGAAAACTAAAAATCAGAGAACAGAAAGAAGGGGTAAAGCCATAGGCAGGGAGTTTGACCAACAGAGCCTTGTGCCACACACTGTCAAAAGCCTTGGAGATATTAAGGGCGACAACAAAGGATTCCCCAAAGTTCCTCAAAGAAGATGACCATACATGAGTAAGATAGGACAGGAGGTCACCAGTGGATCTTGCCTTGCAGAAGCCGTACTGGTGATTACACTCTCCATCTCTGTTTCTCTTTACAGCCTGATAAAGGCTGTTTTATTTTATCGTTTTTTTGACCTATCGTGGCCGGTCCCGAAACCGAACCCCCTGCGATAAATGAGGGGTTACTGTATATGTATGTATGTATGTATATATGTATGTATATATGTACTGTATATATGTATGTATGTATGTATAAAATTCATGATTTTACATGCTGTACTTTGTTTTTCAGACTGGGTTTTTACACACTCGACTGACTGTGACATCAGCCGAAAGAAATAGACTGGAAGAAGAGCTCTCCACTATGATTCGGGCCAAGACCGAAAATGAAAGTATTATTGATGAACAAGCTGTGCAAATACGCACATTCCGAGTACGTAAGGAGTATCATTTATAAGAGTGGACAAAATTAAAACAATAGATCATAAGTTATTAAGAAAGTAATCACATTATTCTTATTACTTACCGTGGGTGTCATTATTTTTGCATTCTGACCTATTTCTTTTGCTTTCCATTTCAGGTTCAACTAGAAGAGTTGCAAGATTGTCTTCTTGAAAATAATAAAACTACCAATCAAACAATTGAAGAATCGTTTGAATGTGATTCACCTGTTAACTTTAGTCCAATTTTGCCTCCTCAGCAAGGTATTTCTTCTGGATATTACCAGATATGTAATCTTTTGAGTATTTGAAAAATTACAAGTACCACTTATCCTAATCCTTATCCTTTATCAATAATTAAGTTACAACCCTAGGGATAGACGTCTAGGAGAGTATAGATAACATACCTCCAATGTAAAATTTTGATTTCCTTGCCAAATAGTTTACTGACATATTAACACAGATTAATTGCTTCAAGACAAGTATGGAAGGTAGAAATGAAAACATCCTTACTTTCCCAGATAAGCTGGTTTCATTCAAAAAGAAAACAATGCTTTAGAAAAATAGAGCTAAAAATGGTAACTTTAAAAGGGTTCTCGTAAAACAAAGGCTTTTTGAGTAAATAATTCTAGAAGGAAAAATTGACTTGCTTGTTACGGAACACAGAAATGTATGATTGGAATCAAAATACTTCTTAATAACCAGCTCTTATTGGCTTGAATTTATATGAAGCTTTTATTTGTAGTGTGTATTCAAACTTGCTATTGCATGCATTATGCATAGTGTTCTTATTGATGTATTAAGTGGGAGTAATGATATGCTATGTTTTTCGTTATATAAGAAGCTCTGTAAGAAATTATGAATACATGTATTTTAATTTCATATATGAATTGTATTACCATAATTGTTTGAAAGAATTCTAGACTTCATTCTGTGTGACCTTGAAGTGTTGTCTTACTTGAATATTGTTCTCAACTTTGGGTCCTTGTGAAACTTTGTAGTCCACCATTTTCCCAGCACTATGACTTTCTATTGCATCACAATATATAGTCTTGAATTTAAGGGATGAGGAACACAACGTCTTGAAAATTCTAAATATTTCCAGAACACATGTGTTCATATTAAAATTATTATTTTTTGAATGCTATGCTAGCTTATTTTACTACCATTATATCAGACAATCATTGCCAAATAGAAGAAAGAGATGAAAATACCTAAAATTACAAAATATGTACATTTTAACTAAAACAGTACTGAGTACAGCATATACAGTATAACGTAATATGCCGTAATTGCTAGATTGGTGTATTTTATCCTAGTAAGGATTGATAAGATTCCTAAGTATCCTTTTAGTTCATTCTTACTCTGAAGTTTTCTTTCTTTCTCATTGAATGGGGGTTAAAAATATCACTCCCTTATTCCCTTGTGGGTCAAAGAGGTCATCTATTGGGATGGAGCTAGTGGACTGAGTCCCTGGCCCTTCCTTTTTTTTTTTGTGAAGGCTTGCAAAGGGGTTCTGAACGTGCAGCTTTAGGCTGAACCCTGGTACAGTAATTGGGATTTTGAATGTGTGCACTTTTGAAGGAGAGAAGAAGGGAAAAGATTGGCATTATGTTTATGAGGAAGATAAATGATTTAGCATTGAGTGAAGAGAAATGGGTGAGTTGTGAATGGGCGTCTGTTTTGACTTGGCCACAGTACTTACAAGGAAGATTGTAAGCCCATGTATGTAAACAGATATTGTGAGAAAATGTATATCATTATTACTGTTTTGATTCCAGAAAGTGAGGTTGCCAACATGTCTGGAGAAAACATGGCTGAAGTGGTAGTTGACAAACTACTTGTAGAGACTCAGGAAGAGCTCGCTGCATGCAAAGAGCAATATTCACTGCTCATGCAAGAACAAAATGTTCTTAAAAGACAGTTTGAAGAAACAGATTTATTAAAAGATCAACTACAAGAACAGGTCAGTTTTTAATTTTTGTACATTCTGACAATCAATGTACCATTAGGAAAGAATGAAAAAGAAAGCCTCTCATAAGCCTGGTTACCCCTCTCCAGAGTAGGCAATGTAAGAAGTATTGATGTAGTCATGCTGAAAATTTCTATTTATGTCCAGTATCCATTAGCAGAGATTAGCCTATCAATACCCAACTATTCATGAGCCCCATGAAATTAAAAAATCCCTTAATTTTGGTATTTTTACTCAGGGTCATTTTCATTCCATGTTTATATTTTCCATAAAAGCTCTAACTTGGTATAAATATTCAAAGCTTTAGGAGTATTATCTTTAATGGAATGTCAGAAGTTGCCACTCTTGAGATGTCACATTTAAAAAGTGTAATTCTATCTTTTCTGCCTTTGTAATTGTTACACCTTGTTTAGATGTTCTAATACACTATTGAGGCTTCTCTACTTACCACCATAGAGAACTGCTAAGCTGGATGTTTTTTATTTGGAATAGTAAAGAAAATCCACAAAGTTACATGCAGAGCAGCAAGTCTGATTTTAATATGTTCTTTGGGTAGTTTGGTGATATAATGTACCTTTAGGGTAATTATGTGAATTTATGTTGTATTCTATTTATACTGAAAGTTTATAGTCTGTGCATTTAATTTTGTGCTTTAAAGAAAAGCAGGCAGTATAGGTTTTACCAAGATCAGTTTGCGTAGTACAGAGAACTTTCACAAACAATAGGATTACCTAATTGGCTATTATGCAAATTTAATCTTTAAAATTATTCTTTACCATTAACAGTAATTTCCTTAATAACTGATGTTCACTGTTTAAAGTATCTTTGTAGTCTTCTTACATAAAAGCTGTTAGTGAAACAGAGAAATATAAGTGATCTAGTTAACAAAAGCTCTTGCGTTTTATTTCAAATACTTTACATTATATATTATTGTGAACTCTTTCTTATTCTTATACTAATCATTTACGTTATGGTGAAATTTCTTTCTACACAAAGGCATTATTTGCTGAAATGGGGCTGGAGATAGGTGAAACTTAGCTTAAGCTATGGACTTTTTGACCAGTGGAATCTAACTTAACAGATTGTTGACATGCATGGTTATTTAGCTTGCTAAAAATACAATACACGACTATTTATTTTTGTTACCTATGTCGCAATGATATCTTTCTTAAATTGTATCGTCTTTTATTTTCTTTCAGGTGAAATCTCTCACAAACACCCTTGGTTCTCTGCAGACCGAATGTGAGTCAGTAAGATGTGAAAGAAAGGCAATAATGGAAGAACTTGCCAATACGAGGGAAGATTTTGACTCTGTAAACAAAGAAAGAAACAATTTGTTAAGAGATCTAGATATGAAGACAGCTGAATATATCTCATTACAACAACAGATAGACAGAGATGTGGAGGTATTCATTCAGGAAAAAACGAATATGATGGAAAATATTGAAGCTATACAAAAACAAAATGAGCAACAAAAAAGGGAAATGCAAGAACATTTGACTAACTTTAACTCAGAAAGTGTGAAACTAAAGGAGGACATTTTATTGTTTAAAAAGGAAAAAGATGAATTACAGAAATCTTTAAGTTTGTTAGAAAATGAAAACAAAATTAAAATCAGTAAAATTGAGACTGAAAGAGATAACATAGCTGCGGAAAATAAATTAAATTTGGATCATATATCAAGTCTTCACGAGGAGGTACAGAAGATGAAATTGAAGCATGTCGAAGAATGTAATCAGTTAAGATTTGAACTTTATGAGATAAAGAATGTTGAGTCTTCTCTGCAGGAGAAGTTAGTGGACATGGAAAAGGAGCACTTAAGTGAAAAGGAAAATCTGCTGATAAAGTTAAAGTCACATCAAGAGAAGGTATACTGTTTAGAGCAAGAAATCACCGAAAAAACTCAAACTTATGAGGAAGAGAAAAAATACCTGAATGATATTCTAGAAATGATGGAAAAGAAACACAACCTTTCTTCTGAAGAGAAAGATTCTAAGATTGAAACACTGGAAAAAGAAAGGTCAACACTTCAAGAGTCATTGAAAACCAAAGGGGAATCTTTATGTGCCCTGATCATTGAGAATGAAGAAAATGCTGCTGACTTTGCAACTAGGGAAGAAAATATGTCAAGAGATCTTGAAGAAAAATGCAAGGATATTGAACAATTGCAGATGCAAATACAGCAATCACGTGATACTGCTGAGAAAGAGAGAGCTAAATTAACAATGCAAATTGAAGCAAAAGAAACACTCCTTCAGAATTTGAAATTAGAGCATGACACTGTGCATGGAAATATCTTAAAAGAAAAATTTGTTCTAGAAGAATCCTTAACCGAAAAGGAAAAAATTATAAGTTCTCTTCAGGAAGATATAAAACGAGTAAATGAAAATCTTTGCTGTGAGAAAGATTTTGGAAGTAAACTTCTCCAAAACATTGCTGAAAATGAGGAAAAGTATATTAAAGAGAACCAAAAGAGTAAAGAACTTTTTGACGGCCAAAAGCAAGAAATGGAAGTAGAGTGGATGGAAAAGCTAAGAATTGTAGAAAATGAAAAGAGTGAGCTAGAAAATAATATGAGAGAAATTCAGAGACAACATGATACAACTGTGCAAGAACTAAATGACAAAGTTCAAAAATTCACACTAGAAATTGCAGAGCATTGTGATAAGAATGAAGAACTAAGTACTGAAATGAAACATCTCCGAAAGGATATGTCTTCAGGCATTGCTGAACGTGAAAAATTCCTTGCTGATATACGGCGAGAGATGTCAGAGAAGATCTCCTGCCTAAGCAACAGCATATCTGAGAAGGAACTCTTGTTGAACAAGATAGAGCAGCAAAAGGAAGAAATCATGCAGCAGTACAGTGATGAAATAAAGAAAAATGAAGAAAATAAAAATATAATTGTAACTTTACAGAATGACTCCCTGCAGTTTAAAGAATCTGAGTCAGTGTTATCTAAAGAGTTAAAGGATATCAAAATTGCTCTTGAAGCTCTTCAGAAAGAAATAGAAATAAAGGATAAGAAATGCCAGGGACTAAGTGCTGCATTAGCCAACATGACACGTAATGCTGCTGATATAGAGACTGAGTTCGTAAGTAAAAAAGAAGAACTAGAACAACGAATAGCTGAGCTCTCTCATAAGGTTCAAGAACTCCACTCAGACTTGAAGAAAAAAGATGAAACTTATAAACAAAAATTAGAAGCCGTGAGCAAGGAGGTAAAGTACCCTTCTCTTACCTGTGAGCAATTATGGATGCCCTATATCCACATTGTGTTATTTTATGTATATAGTCTGTTAACCACTATCTCCTCATTGAAATATACATACAAGGGCTCTAATCCCCCTTGTGTGGTATTGGACAAGTCAAAGCAAAAACCCAATCACCAGAAACTCTCCTCATCCCTCAAATCTTAACACCCTTGGGCTGAAGGAACCCCATAATTCCCCCTCCCCTTTACACTGCTTGTGTAACACAAGTACCTGATTTTTCTTCAGTATATTTTTCGTCTCTGTCATGAGCAACAATAAACTTCTATCATACTTATCAAACACCTCATCTCCATTACTTGCAAGTATTCCTTTTTTCCTCTTACATTCCAAATCTGTTTCATGTAGTGTTGTAGGGACCAGCACTCCTCCATTCAACTTCTCCTTTGGTTTCATCCTAAGTATTTTATTCTCTTCCTACTTTCAATCTGCTCGAACATTTACCTGCTTGTTTCTCTCTGCAACTCAACTCCACTTCTGTTAAAAACTACATGCGACCCTAGATACTGTATTTAAAGCTCTCCTTGTCTTCAGACATCTCCCCATTGGCTTTTATTCAACCTGGCACTAATAAATCTTGTACATATCATAACTTTATTCCTACCCACATTCATGCTTAATCTCCCTCTCTCATACATCCTTCAAATGCACTACTGTTTCAGTTTCTCAACAGAATTTACCTTAGTGCAGTTTTATATCCAAAGAACAATTGATTTGCTTTCTGTAGCTTTTCATTGTCACACACTAATATTAAACCTCAGTTATGCACTCGTGCATTTACTTCCCTTGCCAGTCTGTCTATGTACACAGTAAATGTCCTCAGTTACTATACGCAAACCTATCATAATCCTACATTTGCCTTGAACTTATTGCCCTCACAATTTCCAGCACTTGTCTAAAAACTTTTTTTATGATTTTAACACACAGTACGCTATTCCATACAACCGGAGCACATTCCAAAAGCCCTCTCATATGCATTCTCAAAGCCCTTGAAAACCTAAAAGGCATCAATACCATTCTTTAAATACTTCTCATCCTCCTGTTTTACTCCTAATACATGATAGACTCAGCCACTATCTCTTTTTAAAGCCACTCTTGTTCTTTCCTGATCACTCCCACAGTTTTTCTGCTAATTTTTTCAATGCATACTCGCCCATACTTCTTACCAACTACACTTGGGAAACTAATTCTTCTCATCTTCTGCATTCACACTAGTCCATTCGCCTAGTATAGCTCGGACTAGACAGGTACTCCTCCCATAAATCGGGACACTCCCTTTTCTGAAACAATTTTTCTTCACCTTACTATTCATTCCATTACTACTTCTCCACCTCTTGACAGGAATTCCATATGACGTCTATGTAATCTCAATCCCTTACCAGACATAATTAATTTCAGTGCATCTTGTACTTGTATTTTCAAGCCATCACTCACTTGTCCGTCTGTCCATCTTACTTAATCCCCCTTACTAAATTCACCTCCTCACAGTTTTCATATATCCAGCCTTCCAAAACGTCATATTATTCTCTTAAATAACATTTACAATACACCATCTCACATCCATTCTTCTCTGCATTTTGCACCATGTTATTTATTATCCCATCTTCACTTTTACTTGTCATACACCTCATAATTTTTTCATTGTAACTGTACCTCATTTTTTCTCATTAGCTTGATGTACTATCATTATTGGTGGTCAGGCTTGCATTTTCTATCACCTTCTGTAAGGTATATTTATAAATAAATAACTGATGAGAAATTACTAAGTCAACCCACCTTATTAGCTATAGTGGTATCATTTTTCATGCATTCGTTTTTTATACATTTTGACGTTCCAATCAATACATAGATATTAACAAAGCTGAATAAAAACGAAATTAGTACATAACTCATGTCACTGAAGGCCACTTATGTATTTCGCATTTATATTTTGATAAGTTTCAGAATTTTTATCAATATCGATCACAGATTGTGGCAACTATTCTCTCTCTTGTTATTTCCTAGTCATTTCTTACCTTTAGTTTTCATATTATAAAGAATAAAAAAAATTTAAGAAATAAATTCAAAACCCAATTCTAAAGCTGTTTTGGCAGTCATTTTTTTGTGTGTTGTTTTGATGAGTTACATACATTTCACTGATGCTTATTGTGGATATTGGTGGCCACACTTTATTGCCATTCTTTAGACGTTGTTACCTCTTGTTTTCATAAAATGAACAAAAATAAGCCAACAGTTATGGAAATAGTTACTGAAATAGTATAGTGCAGGTACCCTGTAGTCATGAGTAGTGAGTGATAGACTTCAAGGAACAGCTTTCTAAACAAAGTTAGATTTCATGTCTTTTTTTTGTATTCATATACACGGCTATAATTTCCATATAAGGGGGAAGGCCTGGTTAGATCACACACCCATTCCTAAGACAACCACTTCACCCCATCTATCATATCTTAGGTGTTTGGGGATAAAGGGCTACTTCATTTCTCCCACCACTACCACACTTCTTGGGTCATCCACTGGTCAAGTTTATATGTTTTATGATTTATTGTATTATCTAGGACATTTGATGGGAAGACTACTCTTAGGCTGGATTAAATACTAACACCAGTTAACAAATACCGTATGTATAATGCTTGCAAGGTTGTTTTACTCCTACTAATTATGGGTTTTAATATCATTATCAGGTAGCGGTATGTGGGTGCAACGAAGTGAAATTGTTAGAAACACAACTTAAGTCAAACGAAGAAATATTGCAGAAGAAACACACGGAATTGGAAACCCTTGCTTTCAAAGCTGATGAAGAAAAGGCAAAACTAGCAGAAACTCTACAAGTAAATGAGGAGTCCTGTAAGAACTTGGAGATAGCAGTTACTTCATTAAAGGAAGAAAAGACAAAACTAGCAGAAGCTCTACAAGTAAATGAGGAGTCTTGTAAGAACATGGAGATGGCAGTTACCTCATTAAAGGAAGAAAAGGCAAAACTAGCAGAAGCTCTCCAAGTAAAGGAGGAGTCTTATAAGAACTTGGAGATAGCAGTTACCTCGTTAAAGGAAGATACCCATAAAAACACAGAGAAATATGAACGAATGATATCAAACTTGGAGAAAGAAAAAGAAGTGTCTTTGGAGAGATTACAAGTGGAAAATGACCATTTGAAGGAAGTGCTTCAAGTTAAAGAAAAAACACTCACTCTTATACAGGAGAAATTGCAAGAGAATAATGATTCTTTACGGACAGAAAAGGACTCACTCTTGCAGAATCTTTTGGCCTCACAGAAAGAATTGGCTTCCTTGCAAAAAGAACATGATATCTCCAAAGAATCATTGACATCAGAGGTGACAAAATTAAAGGAAGAGGTTCTTGATAAGATTAGGCAGATTACCAGTCTTCAAAAAGATGTAGAAAGAGAGAGAGAAGAAAGTCGTCTGGTATATAAAGAATTATATTTAAAACATGAGAAGATGACTTCAGAGCATAAGAGTTGCCAGACTGAAATTGATGAACTGAACAAAAAGGTAAATGAACTACAAAAGTCCCTTATCAGTAAAAAGGAAGAATTTGAACTTGAGCTTTCCACTGCACTAGAAGAGCACAAAACTGCCATCAGCGATCTCAAATCCTGTCTTAGTGAAGAGAACTCCGCTTATGAAATTTTGCAGAAAGAATTCTCTGAAAAAACTGAGAAGTATATTTCAGAAATTTCTACTCTCACCACCGCTATTGATAGTGAAAAATGGTGCGTAGAGTTGCTCCAGAAGGAGAAAAGGGATCTAGAAAAGGATCAAGACTTAAGCTCGCAGAAAATTCAGTCCCTAAGCGATGAAGTGACGAGTTTCAAGAGTCAGCTTAAGTATCTTGAAGAATTGGTTAGTAAAAAGGAAAATGCCTTGGATGAAGGCCAGTTACAATTACGAGAAGACTTAGAAAAAGCCAGAAAACTTGAAAATGAAAAAGATACAATTATTTCAGGTTTAAAAGATGAGGTAAGTTGATTTTTTTTTTCAGTACTAGCTATATTTTGCATTTGCTAATATTTTACTGCTCGGTAGCATCATATTATTACTGAATATACTGTATATACATTTATTTTTCAGGTTACTAGGCTGACTGAAAGATTGCAAGCAATGGAGGGAGATGCCTCTGCCAAAGATCAAATTTATTTAACCAATATGGAAGATGTGAGTGAACTTAGAAACTTCATTTTTATTGAAATAGGCTTCATTACTTGTGAATGAAATTGCATGTACTTATTCGTATATTATGAGCAAAGTATCAGTAATCATTATGTTGTGTGTATATTGACTGATATAGAAACAATAAGCTATCTACATCTCACCTTGAATTGTTTTTTTTATCCTAGAATCAATTTGAGGATTTTAGATTGTTGAAATTCCGTTAGGGTGTTAGATTAAAAATTATTTTAAAGGCTTTGGCTTGGAGGCCATCATCAATATATACCTATATTGTCTCAGTGATTCAATATAACTGATTATCAAAATGTCCATAATACTTTAATTCTGATATTTTTTGATTTACTCATTTACTTAGATATCGATCATTATTATTATAATGCTCTTATATTATTGTTAATCACTTTAATGTACTTGATATGCATATTCATGTCAGCAACTTCCGCCAATCTCTTCACCTTTCATAGTACATTTTAATTAATTTCAAGTTTATCAAATTAGAAATTCATTTTAGGTAGTGATGACCCTTTTTTGTGTGTGTGTGTGTGTTTTATGCAAATTGGGGATAGTGAATACTCGTTTTTCCTTGTTTCATTTTATAATTCGTGTTTATTTATTCTGCCATTAAGTTACTTTTGCATTATATATAATTTTGTTCCCTCAGCTACGCAATGCTTTGAAGGCGACCAAAAAGTTGAAAGCTCAAGTTCATTCTGTAGAAGCAAAGATGATTGATCTTGCAAAAGAAGCAAGTTCTGCAAAGGCAAGTCTATTTTTTTTGTGTTGTTGTACTATTGTCATTGCATGAAATATATTTTTTGAAGCTTACAGTCATAGTTCTTCTTGCTTATATATTCTGAAAATGAATTAGGTTTGCTACAAAAGTTAGTACTATTAAATGCCCGTTTTTACTCAAAAGACAATTTTTAAAACAGAAAATGCAGTTCCTCTTTTATATACTAATAAAAAAAAAAGATGAGAACACTGCTGGAAATTACTTATATATTGATACATTGTGCTATCCCAGAAGTAAGTAGGATATATAACGTAGCTATTCATCACACAATTTTCCCTTCTAAGTAGTCTCTTAAATATTTCTTTAATTGAAGAATTCTGTTAATACTGGAATTAAGTTTATCCACAGCATTAAGTGATAGTTGTCCACTTTCTTCTTACTGTACAGGAAGAGACAATGAGAACTGAGCGTGAAATGGAGAAATCCTCTCGAAGTCTTGCTGAGGAGCTGCAAGCAACAAAGGAGAAATACAGGGCTGAGAGAGATGCTGTGGTTGCAAATGTGGTAGGCTGCTTTTCTGTTATTTACTTTATATATCCTTTACAATCTCATGTTGCTCATATTCCTTGGAAAGAAATGAGTCCGTATTCTTAACTTCATATACCATATATCATGGGTGGCCAAACTTTTGGATTCCGAGATCTACTCTAAAGACTTAAACTCTCTTATGATCTACCATACTACATAATCACGTAATATTACGTCAACTGGGTCAAAAAATTTCTTATAGCATAGTACTGTACTATAAAACATGAGTTCAATTGTCTCACTTATATAAAAAAAAATGATTAATCAGTTCAAACTAAATTAAGAAAAAAAATCAGTTCAAACTATGGGGGAACGGCGATCGACCAAACAAGTGGCCGCGATCGACTGGTAGATCATGATCTACTGTTTGGCCACCTCTGCCTTAAATGATGCTCATATGTAGCAATGTATAGAAGATATTTTTTTTTTAAGTTTGTAGTATTGTATACCACATTTTAAAGTGTCTCAGCTATTGACAAAGCCTTGTATAATAAACTAAAAAAAAATAAGCTTGCGTTCCATTTGCATTGAAAAATGTTGGTTGCATTAAAGACTGCTTTTCAGGATTCAAATAAAAAGGTGCTTTTAGGTTTTAGGGTGTGAAAGTATACTTCTGAGTCTGTAGCAGCTCATTAAAAGTCTTTCTTTGCTAGTGGCTTAACCATTCTCAGAATTACGTTGCTCTATAAAAGAAGAGATGGAGCTAATAGGTTCAGTCGCACCTTTACGTTGATGATCCATTTCACAGGACCTGAAGGTGTTGAGGGTACCCAAGCTCAGGGTGTGATCTGAAATTTGTCACTGTAGCTATGCTAGTGTTTCACATTCTGTATTGCAAGACTAAATCTTCTAAATAGTAAATAAGGGAAGGAGGGTGCTTGTTGGCAGTTTGCACGGAGACTCACAAAGATACTCTTTTTCCTCCTCCTTTGTGTCCTATTTCTGTCTCCATGCATCTCGTTTAGAGGATTATAAACATAGAACCTAAGGAAGGCAAACAGGTGATTCTAAATTTCTTGGAGAGAAGGTAAGAACTGATATAGAATCAGTTTCTTTCTTCTTTTCGTTAACAGCACAGTTATCCTATGAACAGTAACTGTAGTGAACTGTATCACATATCTAAATACAAGGGATTATATGTGTGAGTAATGTGTAGAGGATGTGAAGGAGCCCTGTTTCCCAAACTCAACTCGACTCCTAAAGTACATTCCTTGGGGAAGTTCAGAACGTTGTCTAGAGGAAACATGTGGTGGATGCTGCCAAAAAATGTATGGATTACCACCATTGACCTACTTGATGCTTACGGGCATATGTCGGTGACAACTTACTTTGGATCAGCCCTGGGCTTTGTTTACTAGTGAGAAAGTATCCTTTGCTAAACCCCTAATACATGGCATTAATATAGATGTCTCCGGCACAATGTTTGTTCAGATCATGAAGAACCTTTCTCAGATAAGACCTAAGCATCCCCCATCCCCCCATCATTAGAGCCAGTAAAGTGCTCTGGCTTTCAGAATCACGATTTTTCATGTATAAGCCTTTTAAACTAGCATTCAGGCCAAAGCCATATTCCTCATCTCCCTTGTGTCTGCCTGCAAAATCAGTGAATTAACTGCCTTCAGAAGGGTATACAGCTTGCAAGTGCTTCCCTACCATTCAGTTGGATCTAATGCTTCTGGCAAAGAATGCATCTTTAACATATTGCTGGAAAATAGTCATAATTAAACCATCCCAGCTTTGCCTCGTGGATGCCCTAAAAGCCTATGTTAATATATCCTTATACAAGAAACAATTTTCCTTTTCATACTGACATTGGGAGGACGTTATATTATGCTCATGCTCTGAAACTCCTCTGCCCTCCCATAAAGCTATCTCATCTACAATATAAAGTCCTCTTCTGGGACAGAAGAATATTTGCCACTACAGTTGCATTCAACTCATTCATCACCTTACAGTATATCTGAAATACCACTGAATTGCCTTCTTTTAAGGTTTTGTTTGTCATTATTAATTGAAAAGACAGTTATGGCACTGTTAAACCCAACCATTTACCAAAAAAAGAATTATGAACCCATAATATGAGTAGAATGTAAGTGTTGTGTTCTATTGAGGTATACGCATTATTCATATTCCCCTCCTTAAGTTTATTGTAATCATCCTCATGGTTTGGACATTTATACGTCTAGTAATGATGTTAAAGTTTACATTTATACATTTCAAGGTAACCATTATTATCGCATGTTCAGTACCATTACATTTTATTCGTATGAGCCATTTACTCCCACATCTGTGTGTAGTATTATATATACTCTTTAAAAGTATTTACAGGTGAATATTGTTCACATTCAATACATATCATGTACCAATCATTGATGTAGACGTTTCCAAAGCTTTTGTGTATTACTCAAATATGTACCCTGGTATTTTGCTTTGTGATAAGGCCACTATAGTATCTGTTCAGGGGAGAACTCTGCCGTGAAAAAAAATTATGAAAGGAAACAAGTAGGTTGAAATATGTTGTTTCCTTTCAAAGAAGTCTAGAAATCCTTTTCAACTTAGGTTTTATGTTTGCAATATTCTTGAAGGGGAGCATGGAGACAGACAAAATATTGCTTTGAGGAAGGAAGAGTGTATTTTTGTGTCTTTGTGCCTCCCGTAGGCACCCATCCTCCTCATAATTTCCATCTTTAAAGTATTAATTTCTCAAAATAGAATTTTCTTTGCTGACTAGTTAACAGTGGATGAAAGAGGCAACATTTTTTTCTGAATTCCCAGAGAGCCGGGGTCTAAACCCCATCACCATTGAGCCTGAAAACAGATCAATGTGAAGGCTTTGCTAGAACTTTTAGATCTGTATCTGTTTTAAGAGAGACTCAATTCCAGATTGGCTACGGTTCCATTGGAAATAGAGACTTGACGGGCTGCATGGAGACTCAAAAATATACACCTTTCCTTTCTCAAAGAGCATTATTTTTTACCTGTAGACCTAGCAATCTTGTCTCTATAGCAGACATTATTCCTGATCTTTAGGGTTGTTGTCGTACCAGTTCTCATATTTTTTTTAGGCATACTTGGTAGAATATAGTAAGTTCCCCAGCAAGTTAATGAGCACAATCATTTCCAAGAGTAGTATCAAAAAGTAAGAGTTAGATTGTTTTCAGTTTCTCAGGAAAACCAGATATGAATGCTTATGAATGTATAAAGTTGCTTTGACATTGATTTAGGTAATTTAAGCTGTTATGAAGATAAAAAGATCTTTTGTGGTTACGCTTATTTCTGGTTAGCCTGTGGCTGTATAAGATTTAGCCTTTTTCATGTATTTTTAATTGAAATTATGTTTTGCTTATTTTTGTTAAAAAATTGTAATAGCTACTATCATATTTATTTGTTGTAATGCTGTGTATTGTTTTTCAGTGTGGAGTATATCCCTTGAAAACGTAACAACATTAAATCTAAAAGTTTAACATCTTAATGGATGTATTCCTTATTTATTGTGTTTTACGTTATATTGATTTATGTGAGGAACTGTTTTCATAATGCTTATTTGTTAGAATTTTTGGCAATAGGGGCACTGACATGTACATAGGGCAATTAAATTATTAGTGATCTAAGAAAAAAGAATTGAACGTACAGTAATCCCTCGCTATTTCGCGGTTCGCTTATCGCGAATTCAGTGCATCGTGGATTTTTTTTTGGGGGGGAGGGGAATTAAAAATAAAGATGATTGTGACACCAGGATGGGCCAAAAATGCTAAAATAAAACAGCCATTCTCAGGCTGTAAAGAGAAACAGAGATGGAGAGTATAATGACCTGTCAGATGTGAAGGGATTATAAAAGATGTGTAATGAATATACAGTTCTCTGCTGGGTTTTAATATACCTCTGCATTACTTTCATGATGTCTATTCCAATAATTCTCCTTAGATATTATTATTATTATTATTATTATTATTATTGGCGACAATAATTTTCCTTTGATGATGATTGTGGAGATTATTATTATTATTATTATTGTTATTATTATTATTATTAAGGGCTCATCATTGTCTGTACATCTGTTGGTTTATTTACTTTAATAACTGTGTACAGTGCCCCTCCCTAGTTGGCTGGGACAAAGAGAGTGGGGGGTTGGATAGAATAGAATGTTGGAGAGAGAGAGAGAGAGGACTTTATTTAACTCTTATTCATTCAACCAAAACTACATTATTTATTGTAAAAATAATAGTTTAATTACAAATTCGTAATAATAATAATAATAATAATAATAATCATCTCCACAGTTATCATCAAAGGAAAATTATTGTTGCCAATAATAATAATAATAATAATAATAATGATAATAATAATAATAATATTAATAATAATAATAATAATATAGATCTAAGGAGAATTTTTGGAATAGACATCATGAGAGTAATGCAGAGGTATATTAAAACCCAGCAGAGAATTGGATATTCATTACACATCTTTTATAATCCCTTCACATCTGACAGGTCATTACTATCTCCATCTCTGTTTCTCTTTACAGCCTGATAAAAGCTGTTTTATTTTATCATTTTTTGGCCCGTCCTGGTGTCATAATCATCTAAAAAAAAAAAAATTGTGTGTTCATCCTTCGCGGAAATTCACCTATCGCGGCCGGTCCTGGAACCGAACCCCCACGATAAACGAGGGGTTACTGTACATTTAATCTACTGTACTACCTATGGGAAAGCTTTTTCACTTTCACTGCAGATATATTGTGACAGCCTCAGTTATTAGATTTGTCACAGTGTGTGTCTAGGAAATAAATCTTGTGGTACAGTTTTCTTATTATACTCTAGAAATTGTCATACAAGACTGAAATTGAGAAGCTGTTGATTCAAATTGATGAGAAAGCCCAAGCAGAGAATAACTGTCAAATCTACAAACAGAAATACGAAGCTGCCAAAAAGAAATTAAGTGAGACACTAAATGAGCTGAAGGAAGTAAAGACGTCAAGAGAACACTATCAAACTCAGGTAGGTGAATTTTTCAGTTGGAATTACATCGTTAAGTTCAGTACATATAGGAGAATAATGTAAGCTTGGTCATGGAGAGTAGACTTGTAGACTTTATATCAGTTAGCTGTGTTTACGCACCAAAGAGCCAGGAAGTGTTAGGGTAACTAATGATTACACTTTGTACATGGCTTATAGGACCCTTGGTTTTATACGTTTTCTAACTAGTTTCATTAGTTGACCTATATCCCAGAAGGCGTGGTGCTTGCACACATTTTTGACAAAAGAAGCCCTACCATTCTTTCATATATGAACCTTTTAATTGAATGTTTTTCTTGGGTAAGGCAAGTTAGATACATATATTATTTCCATTACATTTTTTTATGGGTTGTAATTTTATGTAATCTCTTTATTATGTCTTCTGCCTCAAAGTACTGTAAATTTTGAGTTACGCACTCAGCCTATCATTCTGATTCATAGGTATCAAAATACAAAGAGCATAGCAGCAGAATTTCTGAAAACTTGAAAAAGGAGCAAGTTAAAAATGCAGAATTATCTGAATTACATTTGCCTTTGAAAGAGAAACTTAAAGAAGCAGAGCAAAGCATTAAACGACTGGATAATGAAAAAAGAACTCTTGAAGCACAGGTGAAGTTAGCAGACGCTCAGGTCAGGGACATGAGACGTCAGTTAGAGAGCGATAATGTAAGTACAAATTAATAATAATCGGTACAGTTACCCCCTATACATTGCAGCTGATATAATCCTTAAATCCCATTGAAGAAGCCCTACACTCTTGAATGGATACTTAAATCCTTTTATGACCCTTCAAAGCTTCATATAAGTGCTTTGTACCTATAATTTTATTTAGAAGGCATTGACGTGGTGGTGATTTCTCATGGTTGAGGAGAATTGTCTTTTCTCCCTTATCTGGGGACTTTTAGGTGGGTTATGAGCCCAATTTTGGCTTGGAAAGCTCTTCCATGATTGGGACAGGAAGTAACAGATAGCAGAACGGTTTGTTGCAGGCTCTTTTTCACTGTTTTTTTCTTTTTCTTTTTTCAAATTCAATGTATCTGTTATCTTCAAATTTTCAAAAGTTGTTGCTCTTTCTCAGATGCTAGTTTCCCAGAATTTCTTATTCATGTTATAGGTTTCCCAATTGTTGATTGCAGTGTTACCTTTCTTATTAGTTTTTAGAAAGTCTTCGTACTTTTATTTGTTGTTCGCCTCTTATATTCCTGTGTTATTGTTAATATGGAGGAAGAGGGTTTGTGTTGGCAGGCATCCATCTTTCATCCGAACAACTTGGAGCTGGTTCTTGATGATGAAGGCTTCATTGCTTGTTGGTTTTGCTTTGCTCAGCACTCTAACATTGGTTCTTCTGTTTTCCTAGCTAATGTATGAAATGTTTTGAAGTCACCGTTGATGGAACTTTGCAAGCGCCTTTGAATGTTGTTGTTTCGTTCAAGTCTTTTGCATCCAGTAACAGTGAGATTATTACAGCTTTGTATACTTGACTTTTTGGTGTATTCAGATGAAAGATTTGTTGAGAGACATCCAAAAACTGTTCTAACATATTTTATATGGTATTGAATCTCGTTACTGAGGCCAACATTGGAAGAATGATGACTTTGAAGATAGGGAAATTGATCTACGTTTTCCTGTTTGTGTTGCCAAGTTGAATTGATGGTTCTGTCTGATTTGCACTTTTATTTTTTGTAGATGATATGAGTCTTCTTGGAGTTGATGCGGAGTTTAAGTTTTGTGTATATATGGTTGAAGGCAGTTAGAATCTGTTGCAGATGATTTTATGATACACTTACAACATTGTTGTCATCTGTATAGTGAATCTCAGTGGGGGAACTAGTAAATGTTTTGTTTTTGGACTTAAGACAGGTATTATTGAAATGTTTATCTAATCTGTAGACAATATATGAGATAGCTTCAAGCTATGATTTTTGTTTTATGACTGGGAGGCTGCTATGGACTGAAATTAATCAGTAATTATATTGATATAAAAGGACACCTATATAGTGTACAGAGCATCTTCAGATTTCTGGGATTAATTGATATTGATTGCCTTTAAGAATCATACATATACCAAGATACAAATGAACAAAAGTTTAATTTTCTGCATTCTCGTATAGAATATTTACATTCTGCAGCAGGTCTCTGTAGTATATTCCATATAAGTCTGTGTAAATTTTGTAGGTAACTGGTGCCCCCAAGACAAGACTCCGTCCAAGAGAATCAATTTCTGATACTCAGCTTGTAAAAGTGACTGTTAGCAGACATTCGACTTCTTCCACTGAAGAGGATATGAGTGGAAATGACTCGACTCAGCATCTTCTAAACAGTAAATCAAGAGGGAGACCAAAGGCCATTTCTAGAGCTGTTTCATCTGACGCGGTATAATGCATGAATATACTTTTAGCTGTAGATATTGTTTGATATTTAAATCATTCTTAGCAGAGCTCTTTTATGATTAACTTTTTAACTTGTGTATATAATGCTCCTGCTGTCAGCCATATTTTAAAGTCTTGTGATTGAAATATTTAATACATAGAGCAAATAGGTTATTATTTGGTTTTGTTACTAAATTATAAGTACTGTCACTCTGTATACTTGTATGAATACAGTAATTACTGCTGTTCCCATCTCCAGCTAACCAATAGACCTCCCCAAGCTATAAGTGCTAAGTAAGATATCCCTCATTTATTGCCTAGTCTAGGCCGGGAGAACAAAAACCTCCTCTATCCTTAGGTGACCTCATTTTGAAAATACTCTGCCGCTGAGGGTTCTGGCCAAGTTTGGCCATAGAGGGGACAGTAAGAAAGCAATGCCTCCCTCCCTGAATTTCTTTACTTGCAGCTAGTCAACTTACAAAAAATTGAGGATAAGTGAGGACGGTTTGTAGTGCCTTTATTCTCTTTATTAAGGAATAAGGTATATGGAGGAAAATTAAAAACAATATGCTTGAAGGTACTTAATAAATATTGCATAAGATGATGCAAACCTCATATTGCTGCTAAGGAGGAAAATTTAATTTTAATTAGAAGAGATATGCATACCCCTAATAGTTAATTACCTTTACTTCTGTTATACTACTTAGGTCTTTAGAAAACCTGAGGTCCAGAGTTTGACAAATGACTCACATCAGCGAAGTGTTACTGTTGCTAATTTGGCAGCAGCAGCTTCAAGCAGAACGAGAAAGGAGACTGGAACGCATAATGGGAAGAGCACTTCAGATAAATCCCTTGGGCGTTCAGTTCCAAGAGATATGCTCTTCAGTTGTGAAGATGAGGAAGAACTTTTCAGTAATAAATATCTTTTGGATATGCAGGTACGGTATATAAAATTTTGTCCCTCAAAGGTGAAATTACAAGTGTATTTGATATTGTTAGTATTTGCCCTGTCTGTAATTTAGCCAACCATGTCACTTATAAATGTCTGTATGTATATTGGAATTTTTCTTGCCTATAGAACAGACTATGTGTAATACACATATGTACGTAAGCAATATTTTTTCCATACATAATAATTTCCCGCATATGTTAAGAGGTGGCCTTGTCCAAAGCAAGAAGCCAAAAGCATAGAAATTTCTTTATATTCAGCTTAATCCTTATCGTGAAAAAGACTAACAATATCTTCTAGTATATTTTAACCTTCTGCTGTTAAAACTCATGGTAAAAAAAGATGTCGTTTTGGATTTGTTGTTTTTGATTTATTTGCTTTCCTTTAAACTATCTGCATGCTCTCCAGCTGAGGAATTGAAGGTCCTCCATATCCCAAAGTTCTTTCCCTCTTACTCTGTATTCTCTTTCTCTTGGGGTGGGGAACAGAAAACCTCTTCCACATTCCCCCCATGTCTCTTTAAATTCAGCTAAGTTGGCTAGTGAGAGGAGAAAAGGAATCCCTCTTCCTTTCATTATGTGAAGAGTAGAGTCATGCCCCAATTATTGTATGCTATTTCATAGCCATTCCCCTACAAAAGAGAGTGCGGCCTTTATAGAAGATGTAGATAATCAGTTAAGTTTGCTAATGCCATATCTAAGCATATTCTACGACCAATCCATAGGACGTATTAGAATACCTTGATTGCTTCACCAGGGATTTAGGTGGTTCACTGACAAATCCAGTCTCATCCCCCAGGATTTTAAAACTTCACCTAGACATTGGCTCACTAATCCCACCCCTCCACCTTTTTATTGGCATATCATTGGCTTGGACAATTGGTAAAACTGCCCTGTTACCATGCATTTATGATATTAATTCTTTTGCAACATTACTTCATATCCCACTGAAGCCAGACAGGATGCCACATCCAGTCGTGGCAAAAAGACAAAATTAAGGGAGGATGGGACTGCCAGCCCATTTCTTTCCTATCCCTTTTAATTGGCTCTAATGATAAACAGGGAATTTGGTTGTGAAATTCTATCTTCCCTGCCAGCAATGATGATAACAGAGTAATATTTGTAAGAAAGTGCTTTATTCTTTATAATAAACAGATTCAAATCTCTCATTAAGATAACTAAGCCTTAAAGTATTTAATTTTGGGTTTGTTCACAATTTGGTTCCAGATATATTCTTGTGATTGTTAGTATGTGTTTGCTGTGGCCAAAGTTTTCAATTTTTTCGTCAATTAATTTCATGTTCAATATTGTTGGCTTTGCTGAACAGCCCAGAGTCCCTTTAGGAAGGGGACGGTCAATCCTGAGCTTTCCCACAGAAACATGGAAGTCGGAAGGTTGTGAATGCTGCTGTGTGTTGTCACGGAGTAACTGCTTGGATGGCAAGTTAATATGTATGGATATGATGTGGAGGCTGGTATGAGTTGGGCAAAGGGTAATCGATATGTTTATGATACTGTGTGGTAGGTGTTGTTTTAATGTTCCTTGGTGTGTGTGTGTGGGTGTTCAACCATGTAGTAGAGTTGAGGAGGCTGCAGCCTTTCATGTCAAGATGGTCTTTGACTTTAAGGACTTTGGTTTCTTGATGTAAGAGGTGTATAGGTTAAGTAGTACTGCAGCCTGTGATTATTTTTAGGGGTTTGTATTTTATAGTCTGTAGAGTATTGTGGTGTGTTTTAGGTCGGTTAGAAAACAAAGCAGGGCTTGCATATTGCATCACTTAGTATATATATTGTTTGTATGCTGTTGTAGTGTGTTTTAGTTGTGTGAATGTTGTATGGACAAGCGACTTGAGGGCATTAATTCTTGGTGTCAATTTGTTTATGACATTTGCAACATGTTGGTTAAGTGACATTGATGCATTATATGTTATACCAAAGATTTTAATTGTGTTTTTAGGAGATGTTGTTTATGGTGATGTGTGAAATGTGACGGCATTGTCGGGGTTGTCAAATAACCAAGCAACCATCGTGTTTCATTTATATATTTTCATACATTCATAGGTTGGCCGTTGCAATCCAATGGGTGATGATCAGTGGAAGAGATTGTCAGAACTTCAGCGTCGTAACTCTCTTTATCCTCCCCACATGCGATCAGCTTACCCTGCAGAGATGCAGTTTACACCTCTAGAGGACTTTGAAGATGATAAATTAAGAGTAAGTTGTTAACAGGACTTGCACTCTTGTTATCTTTCAAGTAGCTTCCGAGACTGACATTCCAAGCTCTCAGGGTCACCTGTATTACGCTTAATTTTGATATTTTCTATATATAACCAGTGTATTCATAATACCCTCTCCATGTACCATTAAAAATAGCTTGTAATTTCTATGCGGAGCTTCCCAGTATTTATTAAGCTTCTAATAGAATAGGTATGGTAGTAATGCCAGTTATTGAAGCATAATGTTTATTTTTATTCAGTCAACGAGTATGGACAGATTGAATTATTAATGTTCTTTTTCAACAGATATTTTGAAACTCTTTCCGGGCTCATTTGTCATAATATTAAAATCTGTTAACTCAAGTTGCTTATATCTTTGTTCTTTTGTATTGGCTTAACTACATTTTCCTGTAACTTTATTTCTGTAAAGGACTGAGGGATTAATATTCCATAACTTTTTTGCTGTGCATATAGAAATTCTGTCAGAATCCTTAATATTTTTAACTCAAAATTATATGTATACTGTATAAATAACTGTTACTCATATATGGTTACATCTGCAAGGAGAATTTTGAACGAACTTCATCCAAAGGCCTACTGATGCTGAATGTGTTATTACACCTTTATCATGAGGTTTTCCTTTCCCTTTCTCCTTCCTATTTCTTTACTTTTATTTCTACTTCTTAGTAATAACTGGTAAGGATTGTTAGTGTTTTTATTAGCAATTTTAGATTTAAAACTCTTCATGGTATGTAAATGATGGTTTTTATTTTATCATGACCAAATTGGATATATAAGAAAATAAAACAAGACTTTATGAAGAATCGACTTGAAATTGGTAATACAGTGTTGCCTCACTTATCGCGGTAGTTCGGTTCCGGGACCCGGCGCGAACCAGGAAATCCGCGAAGTAGGATCCGCCTATATGTACATAGATATTTTAATATATTTTTACGTTTACACTGTATAAACCCTCCCTGCACTGTTAACAAACACCCTTTACATTATAAATAACAGCAAGCAACGTAAATTTTTATGAAAGTGATAGATAAAATTACGGTGAATGAAGTGATAATGACGTGACATACATACTCATTTACAATTATTTTTTCGTTTACGTACTGTAGAAACCCTCCCTGCACTGTTAAAAAAACACCCTTTACATTATAAATAACAGCAAGCAACGTAAATTTTTATGAAAGTGATAGATAAAATTACGGTGAATGTGATAATGACGTGACATACATACTCATTTACAATTATTTTTGAGTTTACGTACTGTATAAACCCTCCCTGCACTGTTAAAAAAACACCCTTTACATTATAAATAACAGCAAGTAACGTAAATTTTTATGAAAGTGATAGATAAAATTACGGTGAATGAGGTGATAATGACGTGACACATACTCATTTACAATTATTTTTTCGTTTACGTACTGTATAAACCCTCTCTGCACTGTTAAAAAAAGACCCTTTACATTATTAATAACAGCAAGCAACGTAAATTTTTATGAAAGTGATATAATAAAATTACGGTGAATGAGGTGATAATGACGTGACACATACTCATTTACAATTATTTTTTCGTTTACGTACTGTATAAACCCTCCCTGCACTGTTAAAAAAACGCCCTTTACATTATAAATAACAGCAAGCAACGTTAATTTTTATGAAAGTGATAGATAAAATTACGGTGAATGAAGTGATAATGATGTGACATACATACTCATTTACAATTATTTTTTCGTTTACGTACTGTATAAACCCTCCCTGCACTGTTAAAAAAACACCCTTTACATTATAAATAACAGCAAGCAACGTAAATTTTTATGAAAGTGATAGATAAAATTACAGTGAATGAGGTGATAATGACGTGACATACATACTCATTTACAATTATTTTTTCGTTTACGTACTGTATAAACCCTCCCTGCACTGTTAAAAAAACACCCTTTACATTATAAATAACAGCAAGCAACGTAAATTTTTATGAAAGTGATAGATAAAATTACGGTGAATGAGGTGATAATGACGTGACATACATATTCATTTACAATTATTTTTTCGTTTACGTACTGTATAAACCCTCCCTGGACTGTTAAAAAAACACCCTTTACATTATAAATAACAGCAAGCAACGTAAATTTTTATGAAAGTGATAGATAAAATTACGATGAATGAGGTGATGATGACGTGACACACATACTCATTTACAATTATTTTTTCGTTTACGAACTGTATAAACCCTCCCTGCACTGTTAAAAAAAACACCCTTTACATTATAAATAACAGCACACAACGTAAATTTCAATAAAAAAATGAAAATACTGAAAATTTTTTTTTTTCAATATTTTAATATTTTTGCGTATACCCATAAAATAAAATAATAATTTATCCAAAAAAAAACCGCGATACAGTGAGAACGCAAACCAAGAAGCGCGAATAACCGAGGTAACACTGTACTAAGTTTTGGTTTACTCTGCCAGAACTTGTAAGTGGGAAGAATCGTTTCTTTCCCCCTTCTTAAATTAAAGTTACTTTAGTTTGCATGTATGCCCAAAGCTTAGTAAAAAAAAACTGTAAATGTACACACGTCAAAACTAATACTGTACATGCTGTATCAGTATCAACAAATAAATAAAATGTTCTTCAATGGGCTCTTCAACACAGAAGACTCTGCAATGGCTATCCTTTAAAATACTATTATTATGATATCATCTCATCATGAATTACTCTGTATGTGCAGAATGGAAAACGTAATATTAATTATAATCATCTAGGAATCCTATCTGATGAAGAGGGAGAATATATTCCATTCTCGCATACTCTGGAGTGTCATGAGGCAGCTAGAATGGGTATCCTAAATAGTTGAAGATAAACGATAAAATTTTCCATATTCCTTGCAGTGTCATAAGAGCCAACTAACAGAAGTAGGACCAGAAGGCAGAAGAAAATCCCATCCTTCTTGATGTATTTTTTCATTTTTCAGAACAGATGACAGCAGTAATGAGCATGGGCAAAGTATCATGTAGCCCTGTGGCCTACATTTATAATCAGCTGTGGTCTGGATATGGCATCATGTTGGAAAATATACCTGCTTCTTTCTAAAGTTTCACTCAATGTTTTGGTTGTGGATTGAATGAGATTAAAGGGTAGCTTATTTGAAAGAAGAAAACTAGGTGTTTGCATTGAGTGCAACAAAGTTAAAGGTTAAAGTTGAGCTTATTTGTTTTATGGTAATGCTATGCTCTGCAGTAGCGCAATTAAATTTGCTAAGACACTTTTATAGTAACAAGTAAAGATTATAAAGTCAAATTGAGTGAAACTTTGGAAAGAAGCAGGTATATTTTCCAACATGATGCCATATCCAGACCACAGCTGATTATAAATGTAGGCCACAGGGCTACATGCTACTTTGCCCATGCTCATTACTGCTGTCATCTGTTCTGAAAAATGAAAAAATACATCAAGAAGGATGGGATTTTCTGCTGCCTTCTGGTCCTACTTCTGTTAGTTGGCTCTTATGACACTGCAAGGAATATGGAAAATTTTATCGTTTATCTTCAACTATTTAGAATACCCATTCTAGCTGCCTCATGACTCTCCAGAGTATGCGAGAATGGAATATATTCTCCCTCTTCATCAGATAGGATTCCTAGATGATTATAATTAATATTAAGTTTTCCATTCTGCACATACAGAGAGCAATAGTAAGTGTATATTCAAGTTGCACCAGCAGAGTAAGAACTCAGAAAATTGAGAGCGAGGAGTTCTCCATCAAGTCGGGTGTAAGACAAGGCGATGTGCTTTGACCACTTCTGTTCATAGTGTTCATGGATAAATGCATAAGAGACATAAAGATCGGCGAGAATGGAGAGGAAACTTTGTTGTATGCAGATGATGTGGTGGTGCTGGCTGGTTCCGCAGCAGATATCCAAGAAGTAGCAACTAAATGGTGGACTGGAATGGAGAGTAACGGAATGAAGATCAATACCCAAAGAGGTAAAACTGAGATAATGGTCATATCAAGAAACAAAGAACGGCTGCTAGATATATATATTGGTCAGGACAAACTTCACCAGGTTGACAACTACACCCATTTGGGGGTAAATGTCGGAAGTAACAACATGCAGGAGGTAGAAATAAATAACAGAATTGCGAAATATAACAGAAATGTTGGGTTGATGTACCCTCTACTCCGAGATGCCAACATACCAATGAAGTGCAAAGTCACAATTTATCAAAGCATCTTAAAGCCGATATTGCTCTACGGATCAGAGACCTGGTCGCTCACAACGAAGACAAAATCAAAGCTGCAAGCGGCCGAAATGAAAGTACTCAGGCTAATCAAGAATGTTACAAGAAGAGACAAAATTAGAAATGAGTACATTAGGAATGAAGTGAATGTGCTACCCCTGCTGGATGATATAGAAAAGAGCAAGCTGCGGTGGTACGGACATGTAATGAGGATGGAAGAACATAGAAAACCAAAGAAGTACCTTATTTGGAAGCCGCAAGGGAAGAGGCCAGTGGGCCGACCAAGGAAAAGATGGCTGGAAGGTGTGGCGACAGCTTTGGAAAGGAGAGGAACGTCTCTGCGGGAAGTGGAAGAAAATAACTGGTACGAAGAACGAGAAGACTGGAGAGGGTTTCTAAGAGGAGTGCCAGCTGACAGACAGTAGTGTCTACCAGGCATCTTGGTGATAAGGTGATAAGGTGATAAGAGATGATATCATAATAATAGTATTTTAAAGGATAGCCATTGCAGAGTCTTCTGTGTTGAAGAGCCCATAGAAGAACATTTTATTTATTTGTTGATACTGATACAGCATGTACAGTATTAGTTTTGACGTGTGTACATTTACAGTTTTTTTTTACTTGTGAAAAATTGTAACTGGAATCTCATTTGAACTCATTCTTCTCAGGATGGCTGTGCAGTTGAAGAAAGGCACTTTTATAACTTGACAGCAGCAACAGAAAATCTTGCTTTGGACTCTCCAGCCTATAATCTTCGCAAACGTAAATCTTTTTCGGATTCTGCTGGCTCTGAAGTCTCACTTGATTCTGTGGGCAGCAGGAAGAGCAAACGTTTATCTGTAAGCTAAATTCAATTACATTCTCATTAGACCATAATACATGTAATATAGCTGCTTGTCATAAATTGTGCCTGTACACAGGTACTGTGTGGAGATTTGTAGCTCGCGGATTGGTCGGTGCAGCGACTGCTTCTTCCCATCTACCTCCAGACTCTGTAACTCTCTTCCTCCTTCTGTCTTTCCTAATTCTTATGACCTTTCATCCTTCAAAAAGCAGATCTATCGTCATCTCAGAGCCTAGTCCTCCATATCTCTGGGTCCTCTGTACTTTGACTGTTTTTTTCTGTCTGTCGTTTTCTGTTGTGTGACATTATCCCATCTCTGCCTTGCCCTTAACCTTTTTCTTTTCCTTCGTCTTGGTATTTTCTCGTGCCCGGGCCTTTATTGATGAGGACAGTTTCTGCCTGTCCCGGTGTCACTCTTAAAAAAACAAAACAAAAAACTATGTAGTTATTCACAGTATAAGAGCAAGCAGATGAAGAGAATTAAGCTCCTGTACAATATGGAGATTATAATTGTTTATTGTTCAGAATACACTGTAGGGTCATGATAACTTATGTGCAACAGCTTATTCTAGTAAATTAAAAATAAATTCTTTTGGATTAGACTTCTTTGAATAATTCTCGTATGCTAGGAAAAGCCTTCTGATGTCAGTCGGTGTAATGCATTACAAGGTAAAGACAAGATACCTAATATCAGTACAGTACATCATTGAAAAGGACATTTTGGACACGAACTTCTAATGTATTGTTGAAATTTTAGTCAGCTTCATATTGTATCTTTCACAATAATATATTATTTTGAAATTTTAGTCAGCTTCATATTGTATCTTTCACAATAATATATTATTTTGTATCTCAATTCATATCTTGCAACGTTTTTAATGCCACTTGCCAGTGCAGTGTAACACTTAAAAGACTTAGTGCAGGTCAGCTTTAATTAAATAGCAACAGTTTATCTCAAAACACACCAAGATGTGTTATGCTAGGGAATTATTGCTTTAGCAAGACTGCACTTGTGAATATTAGACATTGATGATATGCTGTAAGTAGTATGGAGATGAAATAATGAAGTTAGTTGCACATTTAGAAAAAATTCTGAAGCTAGTGGATTAGAAACAACTCATTTATGTTTATACACCCTTGTATAATATATATAAGAGATGGGTAAAATGGATTTATGGGGTGTTTATAATAATAGTAACTAAGATGATGATGAATGAGTTAAACGAGTCCATGACTAACAATAACCTTGACACTTGACGTGAGTCTTATTATTTGCTTTGACCTTTTTTAATGCTTGTTGCTTGACTTAAATGAAGGAGTATGATTCGTGATATCTGAGAAAAGCTCTTTGCTTTAACTCTGAGTTTCTTTTTTCAAAGTCTGTAACCACTAGACTGCTTATGCAAGAGAAGGGATAAAGTATGAGATAAATATTGCAGTTGACCCATGGCACCAACTTCCTGTTGCGATGCTACAGCTGAAGGGCCTTGTGGACTTAAATAAGACTGTCCAGGACAGTTCGATGTTAAGTCTTCCTTCAGTTACAGTTCTCTTTGTATGCCTACATCAACACCGAATATTCTTGGATATTTGCTAAACATGTCTTATTATCCCTTCACATCTGACAAGTCACAATACTCCCCATCTCTGTTTCTTTCTTTGTTTTCTTCGTGCCCAGGCCGATGAGGGTAGATTCCCCCCCTCCCAGTAACTGCAATAAACTGCATACGTGAAATTACCCATAAAAACTGAAATTCACACTTATCCTTCTAATAATTTTATCTAATGCAGATGAATTATTTCTTTTGCATATGCAAAAACACTCTGCATAGCATTCACATATACTTGTCCTTTTTATTAGAGCAATAATGGAGTATCTAAAGCAGCATGCTCAGGTTAAGTATTAAACCAACTTGATATTTTCTTTACACTTTCCAAAGGAGTCGGAGCCACTGAAGTTTGAGGTGTGACTTGCACTGTCAATGATAATTAGCTACTACTGTACATTTAGTTATGCAGTGATGCCCTGTGGTGTAATTCTGTTCTGAAGATTGTGTATTTCTATGTTTTGCATGTCAGCTCTACTACCATTAGTAAGGGAATTGAAGATAAAGGTTTACTGTAGTGGAAAAGAAAGTCTTTATGTTGCTTAAGAGTGGAAAATATATTTATCTTTTTACAGATATCATATTCTCGGCCTGGACCTCCTACACCAGCTAAAAAAAATATCAACAAATATGATAAGGAAAACGTTTTTGACTCTAACACATCAGTGGCGTTAACATCTATTAAAGACAAAAAGGTATAGAATTATATTTTTTCTCTATATATGTGTGTACAAACAAACTTTTTTATAATGTTTCCCTAAAAAATACATTATAACTACTACTGTACTGTTTTTAGGTAGAAATTAAGTATCATACGATAGAGTTTAAGTACAGTACAGTAATATTAGTATGATTTAAAAAATGCAGGTTGTTGGGAAGAGGTAAATGGTGTTCGACTGCAGAGTTGGTAGACCTGCGATTGAGTCCACCGTGGAATGATAGGAATGTGGCATCCAGTCTTAAATCTCCAGCCACACTTTCTCAAGGAAGTGATGTCAGAATGATCCCACTAACAGGCTGAAAAGCCTATCTGGGAGTAGAAAGTTATTTATATATGAGAAATCTTGCACAGACACTCCCCTACATATGAATGAGATTGGTTCCAGAATTGTTCTTAAGTTATGTTTAGGTTAAAAAAAAAAGTACTTTACAGTTTCTACATATTCAGTACTGTACAGTACTTAAGCTAAAGACACTTAAGTACAACATAAAACATAAAGTATACAGTATTAATGAATTTTAATACAGTGATAATAATGTAATAATATAGTATAGTTAGTAATACATTAATACATGGGTAGGTTACTGTTCGTGTCTGTGCATGTTCGGAACTTGATTCGTAAGTAGGGGAACGTTCGTATTGTATTATTCTTTCTTAGTGTACGTACATCCACGATGATCTGCCTTGAAGATTACTTGAATTTCAGTATCTTTAGTCATGCAAGTTCTATTAAATTCTTGTAGAAATTATACTGTATATATTTATGCAAAAGTATTACAGTTTTTGGTTATTTTCACAGGTAGGTGGTAAAACGAAAGATTCACCTAGTTCTGTGCAATCAAGAAAATCTTTGAGAAATCACTCAACAAATATTTCAAATTCACCACTCTCTACTCAAAGTAGCTCCAGAGGAAACCCTTCCAAATTCAAACGTGCCACCTTTTCTCCTGGTGGTGCGTCATTCCTCAGTAAAAAGGGATTAAATAATTCTCCCCATACTAAGAAAGGAATGACACCTTCGTCCATTAGGAAAATTCTCAGTCGAGGAAAGTCTCCTTGGAAAAAACTGGAAAACGAACAGGAGGTAGGCGAAGTACAGTATGTTTACTTTGTACTATATGTATATAGTCAAAAGAACGAACTAATACACTTCATCATTCTCATTTCTTTTTACTAACGTTGGTGTTTGTATCGAGGTTGTAGTCATGTGTCATTGTAATTGTCTTGATGCGGTACAGCTAGTCAGTATGTTAAGGAATAGTAGCGTGTGTATATCCTGATTAGAACTCTGGATGTGTTCTGTTGTTTAACGTAAATATTAATCAGTATGTATTGACCTTGTATAAAGTTGTCCGAGTATATGATATTTATAATAATGGTAGTCATTGATTATATGTTCTTCTGTACAGAATATAATTTAAATTGGTGAAGGGTTTACTACCCAACACTAACATTTATCAGATTAAAACTGCATTTAGATATTCCTCTCCTGAATGCAGGTTTAATGTTTTAATGACTAACTTGGTAACAACCTCCAACTTCACCTCTAACAGACTCCCAAGGGACTAGGGGACAGTACAGGCTCTAATGGCAGCTCAAAGTTAAGGATTTTTCGTAAGCCCTTTGGTTCCAGGAATTACAATGTCTTATCAGCATCCCAAAGGTTTGTGCTCTGATAACAAAAGTGGAGTATCTGTAATTCTTACAGAATTTTTATGTCGCTAATTATCTAAAAATTTCCAGCAGAGCTTCTAATACAGGTAATCTTTAGTATACATAGGGATCTTGAAATACTTGTTCTTGTTTTCTACTTATTTACAAATACCTAAAAGTGTGTGATACTACTGTCATCTTTTTATATCCTTTGCATTAATTTATATTATGCAAGGCAATTCCTGGTATAATTTTAGTAGTTTGGAGAATATACATAGTTGTAAACTTTGTATGTTTGAAAATACTGTTTGTAACACTGGGCTGGTATATTATATGCATGATTATTGTATAGACTTCCGTTTTCTAAGTAGCATTAGTATACTTAACATAAACATTTAATTTTTTTCTTTCTTAAATTTTGTTGGTATTTTTGCTCTTATAATTTCAAACGTTTTAGTCCTGCATCAGCAAACATTTTGCCATCTATCTAACATATCTTTCCCAACACACCCACCATATTTATATACCAATATTTTTGTCAGATATCCATGTTATATTTTCCAACCTAATACCTTTTGTAGGAGCAGGTAATATGTAAGATTTTTTTTTAGGGAGGTTCTTAAACAGTTTAATTTATTCAATATTAGTCATCATTTTATTATGAGATTGCAGTCATTTTAATGTAGCCACTAAAGTATTTTCTCATATATTTTTTTCTCAGGTCTCAAGAAAGCGCACACAACCTGAGCAGCTCGTTAGCCGCATCAACAGGACGCTCCGAGCAAATACTAAATGAAAAGTCTTGTATTCGAAGATAGAGGATGAATACAGTATTATACATTTTAAATGACAGCTTTATTGCATATGTGCTAATTTTCCTTCTCACTTTCTTTTATTGGTCAAATTACACTAGAGAATTTTATTACAGTGTATTTTTCATTCTTCTTATTTCTTTAGGTTCTAAAGCTTCAAGTCTTGTCACTCGGAGTTGGTTTTAATGCACGTAGCTCTTGTAATTTACTTGTATATTTGCGTGCCGAGATGTAAATATGCTCTGCTGCGGCTTAAACAACATCTTCCATGATATTCTAATCCTTTTTTTATCTACACATTGCACTGTATATTCTCTATTTAAAGACTGCAATGCAGTAATGGCTTTTTAAGACCTTAATATTAAGGTATTCGCGTATTTTTATTCAGAAATTACAGTGATAATATTTGTAATGAAATCGTTTCTTCCCTCTGAAAAGAGCTAATACACAGTTTGTATGCAATAAATTTTTTTTTTATGAATGTTGTTAATTTTATTTATAGTACAGTCGTCCCTTAGCTTTCAATAGAAACTGCTTCAACGACTAGCCATGAAAGTAAAAATTCACTTATAATAAGGACCCCTTTGTAATGGTATCAGCACTTCGTATACAGTACAGCATACCCTATTACTAACCACGACCATTTTTATGCACGTAGCTCTTGTAATTTACTTGTATATTTGCGTGCCGAGATGTAAATATGCTCTGCTGCGGCTTAAACAACATCTTCCATGATATTCTAATCCTTTTTTATCTACACATTGCACTGTATATTCTCTATTTAAAGACTGCAATGCAGTAATGGCTTTTTAAGACCTTAATAGTAAGGTATTCGCGTATTTTTATTCAGAAATTACAGTGATAATATTTGTAATGAAATCGTTTCTTCCCTCTGAAAAGAGCTAATACACAGTTTGTATTCAATAATTTTTTTTTTTTATGAATGTTGTTAATTTTATTTATAGTACAGTCGTCCCTCAGCTTTCAATAGAAACTGCTTCAACGACTAGCCGTGAAAGTAAAAATTCACTTATAATAAGGACCCCTTTGTAATGGTATCAGCACTTCGTATACAGTACAGCATACCCTATTACTAACCACGACCATATTTCATCATATATGTCTGGGTAATAATTGGTTAAGGCTTTAATAATGATAATATTAACAATAGTTAAAATATTAACATTAAAAATCATGAAATCATTAATAATAATCACAATAGCAATGATAAGAAAAGAAAGATTAAAAAATGATAAAAGTTAATTCGAAGACGAAGAGTGTTCTGTGACGATTCATCACTTTATTATTACAAGAAATAATAAGTAACCCTTACCAAAAGCCAAAGTCTGAGATGACAATGTAGATTTTAGGATAAAGATGAGACAAGCTAACATGATCCTTTAGGTGACATGTAAGAGGGATTATCTGTGCCATCTTCAAATAATAATGGCACTTATTCTCTAAACACAAATTTAATGCTCTCGGTTTTCAGAAGCAGTGTATCACGAAGTTAGGAGATAATACAGATAAAGCATTAGTATTGCTACATTTTTCTTAATCAAGCACCATAATTCAGCATCTGCAAGATTAATTTTTTCTCCATTTTTGCACCACTTGGGATCAGGGTTGCAAGGTGTTGCAGTACTCATATAGCAAATGAGGGTGATTTACGGTATTTTCAGGCAAACGAATTTTGAAAAATGGAAGTTTATGGCAATTGCAAAATTAAACTAGAAAATTTGGCACTTTATTTACGAAATAAGAAAATGTCAAGCTTTTTGGAAATTACAGAACTAACAATTAACCATACATTTTATTACACCTAAATGTACTTTCCAAAACAATTAGTCAATATCTGGAGTGTTCCTCCAGATTCATTGTTATCCCATTGTTCGTGTTGACTCTCAGTCATATTATTGAAACTTCTCAGCCTCTCCTCTGGATCAAAAATATCTTTGTTCAACATACAATATAACTTTCTCATCAAGTTCTTTAAGAGCTTGTTTCCCATTTTACTTCTTATTCTTGTCTTAACTAAGGCAGCCTGACTAAAGTCCCTTTCAACAAATGAATTTGATGTTGGTAAACAGAACTTAGTTAACACTAATTTTGCCAGACTTCTGAAGCAATGCACATCAATTGCATTTTTAAAATCATACTCTCAGCCCAAAAATTTTATCGGATATTTTAGGTCAATTTCTGTCCCTGCACTTGTCCAGTCATACAGCCTGATATTAAAGTACTTCTTTTCTAAGTCATCTACATCTATGTCTAAAGTGATAAATTCTTCAAGGTTCCGTTCATAAAACTTAACCCTTTTACTCTGGGAGAGAGGAACTTCTGGATGAAATGCTTACAATGTAATACTTGGCTCCAAAAGGGATCTCTGTCATAGTTCTTAAATGTATGTGTTCAACCTATTCATACAATCATATGAATTTATTATTACATATTCTGATCCTTAAAGAAATGTAAAATTCATTCAAGTCCTTCAAATGACAGTGAGTAGCATTTGCATGCATTAATTTTGTTCAAATTAATTTATTAGTGGGGAGGCTAATACCAAATACAGATGATCTGACCTGATACTTAGCATTTCAAGCAGTATTTTGCAGATGTAATTTTTGGTACACTCAATAGACCCGAAATATCCTGTGAACTCCTTCCACAGAGTAATAACTCAGTAATTAACTTTCCCAGTTATCAACCATCTAGTCTCTGAAATATAGAGGGATTAAGCTCAGAAATATTAATGTTCATTATATGAAATAGTTTATCATGGTCACTTCTCCCAGAACTAAAATTTATACCTCTAATTTCACTGAGGAGGGAAGATTACTGTGAAGGCTTCAGCAAAGGTATATTTTTCACACACAAACTGTGGCATATACATTTAACTAAAATATAATGAGGAGAATGCTCTATATTATCTTAGTGTACACAGTTATTAATTCCACAAATTATATGCACACTCACTACCTAGCCCTATTATAAAGCTATGTGGGAGGCTGTTAATTAAATAAGATTTGATGTCTGAGAAGAGTGATGATGCTTTACATGAGGCAAATAACAGTTATGTCAGGAAGTTGTTTACAATGAAATTATCTTTTCATTTAAGTATCTCACACGTACTGGCAATTTCTGGAAAAATGGTAAACCGGCTACAAGTTAGCCATTCTTATGGCATCAAGTATTTTGTGCCATTAAAATATGACCTTTTTCGAGATATCTGGCAAAAATGCCATTTATGGCACGACCTGGCAACCCTACTTGGTATACTAACAATATCACACCACACAAATATAAAAAATAAAATAAATACTTCTCAAATAAAAATGAAAATAATAATAATAATAATTAATCCGGTTTTACGTCATGGACTCCCCTTTTCAACCAAGGGCTAGGACGGTTGCCTTCTTGCGAAGGACTTGTTTTGGCAGATGTAATCTTTACCTTGAGTGCATGCCCTTGCTAACCTCAGACCGTGATGGGGCGCGAACCCTTGACCTGACGCCTCAGAGTCGCGGACGCTACCGGTTGAGCCACGGCGACTACAATAATAATAATAATAATAGTAATAATACTGTAATAATCTTCACACACCACAATCCTGGAAAAAAAAATGAACACCACCTATACTATGAAGGCAATGCACTACTCAACACAGGTGTCACTCACTGCTTCACGTGGTGCACTTGTTTGCTCTCTCCCGCTCTAACTGGCCGCCATGATGAATTTCGTTGGTCCCATGAAATTCAATCTTTCGTACCATGCTTGTTCCACATTAATTTTGAAGATTCTCAGACTTTTTTCCTATGATTTTTTTTTTTTTTTACCTTGCGAATACTTAAGTTTGTGGAAGATTTCCTCATGGGAGTTGAGGGACGACTGGATATTATTATCCTTGTTTTGGTCATTGTTGGTATTTGAGTTTATTCAGTATCTTAGGAAAGTACAAACGCTCCCCAACTTACAAACGAGTTACGCTCCGAATGGCTGTTCGTATCCTGAATTGTTCATAATTTGTATGTATAGTACTGTATTGGGTGTACAGTATATGTCTACAAATATTCCTACATCATGTATGTAACATAATAAAGTTGTGTTAGAACATAATACATTTGTTTCCTTATCATAAAGAAACATGATACAAATTTGCATTGTTTTTTGAAACATTGTACATCCATAAAAATAGTAGACTGTGTAGGTACTGTACTTTTCACATGTTCATATCTCCAGATTTTCATATATAGGATGTTCGTAAGTTGGGGAGCGACTGTATTTTCCAGTAAATTATGATTGCAAAATGGCACGAAAGTACCTTTGTATCTGTTAATAGTCTCCAATTTTTTTTTTTTTTTAAAGCATTATATATGCTCTAAAGCTGTATTCCATTCTTTTTAGGCTGTGATCCTGAACAGAATTTTTAGGGGTTTGGCAATTCTCAGGATGGAAATAGTTTTGTTGCAGTTTCATCCAAAAAGTACTACTGAATTTTACATTGAAATTAACCATTAATGAATATGAATACAGTATATCAGAATATATGGTGTACGTGCAGACATAGGAATTGACCCATATCTGAAGGAAGGCTTAAGATTGGGCTCTTCTCTCTCTCTCTCTCTCTCTCTCTCTCTCTCTCTCTCTCTCTCTATATATATATATATATATATATATATATATATATATATATATATATATATATATATATATATATATATATATATATATATATATATATATATATATATATAAACCAAATAAGCACATTACATATATGATAACATGAATCATTTTTTTACCCCGACCAGGACTTATAATTACTAAGTCAAGGCACTACCAACTACACCACAGAAGGTTGAAAAGAATCTAAACTTATAGCTTATATCTGCTATACTTAGGAATGGGCGCATTCTATCTGCATGCCACTATGTTCATATTACAGATTCCCCAATTTCACTCACGGCTTCATTTCACATTTAATTCAATTCCCAATCTCATTCGGGCTATACAATAACCAAATAAGCACATTGCATATGTGAAAACATGAATAATTTTTTACCCCGACCGGGACTTGAACCTAGGACTAATAATTACTAAGTCAAGGTGCTACCAACTACACCACAGTAGGTTAAAAGGAATCCAAACTTACAGCTTATATCTGCTATACTTAGGAATGAACACATTCTATCTGAATGCCACTATGTTCATATTACAGATTCCCCAACCTCACTCGTGGCTTCATTTTCGCATTTAGTTTAATTCCCAATCTCATTCGGGCTATACAATAACCAAATAAGCACATTACATATGTGAAAACATGAATAATTTTAAAACCCTGATCGGGACCTGAACCTAGGACTTATAATTACTAAGTCAAGGCACTACCAACTACACCACAGAGTGAGGTTGGGGAAATTTGTAATATGAGCATAGTGGCATTCAGATAGAATGCGTTCATTCCTAAGTTTAGCAAATATAAGCTATAAGGTTGGATTCCTTTTAACCTCCTGTGGTGTAGTTGGTAGCGCCTTGACTTAGTAATCATAAGTCCTAGGTTCAAGTCCCGGTCGGGGTAAAAAATGATTCATGTTTTCATATATGTATTTTCACATATAAGAGCTCTTATAACACCTGCAGAAGCAAAATTTTGGTATAATATGTCGCCTAGGTCGGTACAAGATGAGAAAACATTGCCTCAAAGAGCAATATTTCAATAAGAGTGGCGACATCCAAGTGTAGTACCAATGGCTGTTGGGAAGGAGGAAGGAGTTATAAAATGGGAGATGAGGTTTGGGTGAAGCCTCCTGATGGAAAATGTACATATTAGTGAAGAGGGATTGTGATGGATGTGCATTCCCAAAATACCATTTCTGTCAGAGGAATGCCGCTACGCATCTTGGATCTGCAGCAGGTGGTGGATAGTGAAGAAAGTGAGGTAGAAGAAGACGGTGAGATACCACTACGACGTTCGCAATAAGGGGGATGGGCGCCAAAGTTGATGAGAGATTATGTCGTGGAAGATTTTAGTAATGCAATTAGACTGATCTAGAGATCAATGTGGGGTGAATTAGCTTTGTTATTGTTAGATATTAATTAATGACTGTGTTTTTGGTTTCTTTAACGCTTTTGTTTTGGTTTGTATCAACAAGTTTCGGGCAGTATAATCTGTCTCTATGTTGATACGATAGAATTGTAGTGGCATAGTGTATTTTGTGTTGTAGTGGTATGATATATGTCTTCTTTATTTATATATTAATTTATTTATTAATTGATATATATATTTTCACTTTATTTATTAATAATTTTGTTGTTGTTCTAAACTGATCCCTTAATTTTGCTTCTTTTTGTCATAACGAACTGTACGTTGTTTTGGTTTTCTGTTTTATGGCAACACTGACTCTGTATTTGCCGCCTTTTTCGTCTAGTGTGATACTTTTGGTCTGTTCATTTTCGATACATAAAAATTGCTTTATCAGCAGCTCTTTCCATTTTTATATATGGTCGTTGTTTCTCAGAAGCCTCTTAGAGACTAGTCTTTGGTTTTATGGTCTGTTCCTTCATGAAACCAATTCCATACAGTTACTATAATAATAATAATAATAATAATAATAATAATAATAATAATAATAATAATAAATAATAATAATAATAATAATAATAATAATAATAATAATAACTAACTGGAATTCGTTCACATGACATACTGCACGGCAAAGTGTCCTAAAGAGGTACTGTAACTTGTGGGATATGCAGAATAGTATTTTGCACAGTTAGAACAAAATAACTTAAGAGTTAAATGCTTGAAGCTTTTTAATCTGGATTCTCTTTCTCTTCACTGTAAGGTATCACCCCTTTCTCTTTTCTATCGTTACTACTTCCATCGCAGCTATGATGAGTTGGCGAGTTGCATCCTTTCCCCGCTGCCGAGGTCACAGGTTATGTGTGAAGATTTGTAGCAAGCGGATTGGTCAGTGCAGTGACTGCTTCTTCCCTATCCACCTTTAAACTCTGAAACTCTCTTCCTGCATCAGTCTTCCCCAACTCTCATAACCTATCTTCTTTCAAAACGCTGATATAAAGTCATCTCAAGGCCTAATCCTGCCATATCTCTATTTTTCATTACTTCGACTATTCTTTCAGCCTGTCATTTTCCTACTGTTTATCATTCTCTTATTTCTGCCTTGTCTTAAAACTTTTACTTTTTCTGAGTCTCAATATTTTTCTTGGTGCCCGGGCCCGATGAAGGCAATTTTCTATCCAGTTCCTGTGCCATACTCAGAGAGAGAGAGAGAGAGAGAGAGAGAGAGAGAGAGAGAGAGATGATTCTAGCTACAGAAATAAATACCTGGAAACTCTGCGTTTTACATAACAGTCTAATTTTCATTCTTTTAAGGTCGTATTGATGCGATCTAGTCTAGTCCTAGAAAATATAAGGGGGTCATGCAATATAATTTCAAGGATAAATGCAAATGACGATTGTTCATGCAGGCAGCAATTAACGATTAGATATCAACCTGATTACCACCTAGAGGACATATCCTTGATGGGGAGAGAGGGATAGAACCCACCCAATCGACACGGTTCATGCTAGCCTAATGCAAGGGGCTCTACTTCGCGCTTAGTTACAAAGACTTATTCAAGGTTTCATAACTTTATTGTCATAATATTCAATCGATGATGGACTACATAAAAACATTTTGTACTTGTAGTATGGGTGAAACAGACGCGTACTTATAAAAAGTTCACGGTAGTTGCCTTATTGTAAAGATATATCATGCTTAATGGGAATAAAGCTATCCTCTGTCAATGTCCTTTCCATTTAGCAAATAGTCCAACACAACGCTTCATGGAGATATGAGTCAAATGCAAAGGCAGAGAGCATCACTTAATATTCAGCATCTTCTTATATAAAAATGGCAAAAAATCGGAGACTAAATATAGGTTAAAAGATAATACTATGTAAGCTGAATAAATATAATCCATGACCTGGAACTGAAACTAGCTCACTGAGAGTCATTATAACCTCTAGAAGCAAGGCGGAACGGTGTAACTAGGAGAGAGATTAATTTTTTGTACAATCTGTCATTGATTATCAGTAAAAGTTAAGTGCATCATTACGCGAAAATTCTGGTGCATTTTCTTAAAGCATTTTAGTGATAAGAAAATTCTAAAAAAGGATTATCTGCCGTATTTGTAATAGATAAAAACATTACGAGACTAACAAGAATAATCAGCGACTGTGCAAGAACAATCACAAGTTTTACCTTACTGCTACATTAATTAATGGAGTTAGGAGTTTTCTCTAACAGATAACTAATATTGATCGAAAAATGCTGACATGTATTAAGCAGAATATCATGATATACATAATTGTTGCAGATTTAGACATATTATCAAGAGGGTCCAGAGGGAAAAGGATACAATTATAGCAACTAAAACATTCAGGCAATAACATTAGTGTAAAATAAAATATATGAAAGAAGGAAGTCACTGTAAACATAACAGTAAATAACAAACAGTAAACAAAGGCAAGGATGAGAGAGAGAGAGAGAGAGAGAGAGAGAGAGAGAGAGAGAGAGAGAGAGAGCGCACATAAAACAAGAAGCAGAGCGTTAACAGCACGACACAATAAGATCTCGTGTGGCTCCGGGCGCGTGCGATGCCAGTTGAGACAGTGTGACGCTGCAAGTAGCATAGAGAAGACGGTGTAAGAGTAACAGCACCTCTTAGAACAGTCTAGTTAGCTCGCCTTCTAAGTTTGACGTCTCATTGTACTTTTGAAATAACTTGCCTGCTCTCGCTAAACGGCTTCTTCTATTATTTGTAATATGATAAATGGAAAGTAATCTCATGAGATCCCCTTCTTAAACGAAGGGGTGCAGAAAACGAGACAACTGTGTGAACACAAATATAAGAATATTCATTTATATTTAATCACATGAACTTCCTATAATATGTGACTCTTGGGACTTGAAAGTCAAAACCTGAGTGAAATCAGGATTATTCCTTGACTAGTACGTAAGTGAATTTTGTAGTGTTGCCGATCTGAAGGATTAAATCCCAATTCTATTAGCGTTAACTGATAATAGACAAATCAAAACAAAATTGTTTAAAAGCTGGTTAAGTGTTAAGGAGAAACTTTAATACAGATTCCTTAACCATGGCTGAAATGGGATCTGCAACGCTTTACATCCCTGAAAACTTGAGACCTTCCCGAACGCCCTCCTATTCTGCTTTTCTCAGTGAAAACAATTTTACTCTTTTGAGGCCCAGCAAACAAGGTAAGAATACGGTTATTTATATATACCCCTACTCACCGCACGGACTATTCATGCTTCAGTTCTATAGCTCCAGCCTCTCTGTGTCCACCCCCACTCGACAGGGGACTAATTATGAGACAATAATAACATCTACAGTAAGCAGCGTATCTGTATAACCGTAGAACATTGATGGAGAAAAAAAAATCAATTACCCATTGAAAGCTAATTTACACTGCAGACATCGACTGTATTTATATAGAAAACATCTTTATATAATCTACTCATATTCATATTAGGCTACTAGGAACATGTACATTTGGGATTTATGAGCAATGTCATATCTCGAGAAACCTAAGACTATTGATGTTCTAGCTGCTAGTGTAAGGCAGACTAACTGGCGCCCAGAGCTTAGAAAGAAGAAAACACTAAAAATCCCAAACTACATCCGCTGGAGCGTGCATTACTACTGTTTATTCCATATTTTCTCTTTGCTGGCCACATATGTCTATATAGGCTAACTGATGATACGATTCGCAGCGCCTTGAAGGGGAATAAAACGAGGGATGACTGAGTCACACATCAGAGATGTTCTTATCAAATATGTAATAGAATAAGGACAAACTTTTCTGAGAGAAAATTTAACACTCAAAGGACAATCTCTCTAAACTATTTAAGCCCATCACGTACGAAAGTAGCCTCGCGCTTTGCATATTATATATCAGAGAGATTATTCTTTATAATAAGTTTGAATGATGCTGTGCTCCATCTATAATACTTCTTAAAAGAACAATAAAAGGAGTTCGTTTAAAATGAATATTTTAAACAACCACTTCAACACTCTCGAACAAGCAGTTCAATAATAATAATTATTATTATTATAACAATTATGATAATAATAACAACAATACTACTACTACTACTACTACTACTACTAATAATAATAATAATAATAATAATGATAATAGTAATAATAATAATAATAATAATAATAATAATAATAATAATAATAATAATAATAATAAACACCATGCCACCAACAATAACAATAACACTACTACTACTACTACTACTACTACTACTCCCCACTACTACTACTACTACACACTAATAATAATAATAATAATAATAATAATGTGGATCGTTGGACATATCATCTTGCTTCTGCCAAGGAGATCCTGAGTTCAACTATCCTAAGTAGCTCGTAAGGCTTCCTTCAGCATAGTCATAGGGAGAGATGAAGGAGAGGGTTGTGGCGTTCTTCTTGTAGCAGCCTCTGTAAATTCAGCAGTGTTAGTGGGTATACCTTTAGATGTGTGGAGTCAATGGAGGAATGGTATCTTGATCTTTGACTTCGAGAAGTACAGAAATGGCTGTCCATAAGCTTTTGTGCATGTCTATATATATATATATATATATATATATATATATATATATATATATATATATATATATATATATATATATATATATATAAATATATATATATATATATATATATATATATATATATATATATATATATATATATATATATATATATATATATATTCACACACGCACAAGTCTAAAAATGGAACCGATCAGGAGACGGGAAGATACGAGCTTTGGGCTCTTTCCCGTAAACACAATTAGGTAATCACAATTAGGTAATCACAAGAGCTAGTGGACAACCATTATTTCTCTTAGCCAGAGATCAATATATTATTCCTCCAGTGACTACACCCACTTAATGGTATATCCACTAACACTGCTGATTTAACAGAGGCTAAAACACGAGGTACGCCTCCACCCTTTCCTTCAAATCTCCATATGGCTGTGCTTCGGGAAGCCTTACGAGCCACTTTGGATAACTATATTCAGGATTTCCTTCGTAGAAGCAAGGTCATATATATATATAATATATATATATATATATATATATATATATATATATATATATATATATATATATATATATATATATGACACGCAATCACACTTTTCAACATAGTGATATTATGGCATGTTCTCTAGGTCATAATTGCACCACGTGACAAGAGAGGCCGTGTGGCTATCTTCGTTTATGACTGTCGCCTTAATCATTCAGATGTTTAAAGATATACAGTTAGGGAAAGCACTTTCTGAATCTATACTCTAAGGGACCGCTATATGTGACTGGACCTATAATTAGAGTGTACATATCTATACAAAATACTAAAGCGTGTAAAAAAAGTAACGTGGAATAGATATTGAATCCGAAGGAGCAGAATAACCCTCTACCTACTCGTATAGCAAGAAAGAAACCTACCCGTAAAACAGTGGCACCGTTATTCTACACTGCTCCTCTAATCAATAAGGGAACCGTTTGTCAATAACGTCGGAATATCACCATATTTAAAATGTTATAATAAGGTAACGAATATATAAAATCTGTATATTGTAATAAAATCTCAAATATTACAACAATAGCTGATCAAGATATATGAATAAATAGCGTATGGGTACTACAGTATTGAAAAACTTGGATTAAAGAATATTCCACGTGCTATGTCTTGTATATCTTTTGTAAATTAACGAGCTACAATTAAACGGGTTATATACCTGAAGAAATATTAAATGATGAATATTTCAAGTAGCGAACGGAAGGTCAGTCGATATAAAAGGCTTACGTAGTTCTCAGGCCTTCATGCATAATAGAGAGCTATTGCCATACAGCAGAACAAGAAATGCTAGCAGCTGATTATCTGCCTAACTCATTTTCTGTATTATTCTATGCATTAAAATGCTTTTAACTAACAGCTATTATTCAGCACATATAAAGGAAAGCTGAATGATACACACAGTAATATTCAGGACCCTAAGACAATATAAACACGAAATTATCGGCAATGGCTGATCTCATTCCAGGTTTGTAGTCACAATAAAAGAATTCGTGAATTCTGACTGAACACTCGCCATACAAGTTTTCTGAGTAATTCAATCAATCGTCGTTTCATTTCACAAGGGAGGCGGTTATTATATAATAAGAGACATGTCTATAGCCACGGGGATAAAGATCTAAGGTGTGTGGTACCGTCATAAACTATGTAAAGAGTGTAATCTGATAACGGAAATGACGGCAGAAGTTTTGGAAATTATATTGCATGACTATTATGAAATATAACTGAAGTATTAGTTAATTGTTTTGAGAGCGATAATTTCTCATGTACCGAGAGAGAGAGAGAGAGAGAGAGAGAGAGAGAGAGAGAGAGAGAGAGAGGAGAGAGAGAGAGAGAGAGAGAGAGAGAGAGCACATTACTGAAACTAAAGGGGTAGAAAAATTCACTATGCTCAAACGCCGTTTCGCTGGTCAAGATTTTTGAGTTAGCAGATATATTGTGAGAAGTAGCAAAAGAAGAAAGAAAAAAACTGAAATGGACAACCCCTAAAATTAAAGATATCTAGTATCTGCTACACAACGCACTCACCTATACACAGTCTGATTTGAACATGGATTTCATATGAAAGGTGTGGTGAATAAGACAAGTACATAGAAGTTATGTCTTAAATTCCTATCGAATAAAGTTGGAAACGTATATGATCAGAAAGCATGAGAAAATCTTATGTTTTTGGCCTGGAATGGTATTCATTGTTATAATCCATATTCACCAGACTTTGCATAGTGTGAACACCGAATGTAATCACGAATAAGTTCAATCTTTAATCATATAGTTTTTAATCTAATGTTTAGAGATCTTCTAAATGTTAATTCATATAATGTTTTAACCTTGATCTAAAGTATTCAGTACTTTGACTATTCATTCAGCCTGTCCTTTTCCTTCGTGTATCATTACCTCATCTCTGCTTTCTCCTTTCTTCGTGTCCGGGCCTTTACTGATGAGAGCAGTTTCGTTGCCTGTCCCGGTGTCACACTCATAAACAAATATTAAATATAAGGAAAAATAGAATGAAAAATAATCCTCTCGCTGCCTGCAAACATCAAGCCAGAAGTAGAATTATATCTGAACGAAGTCAGTGGATATCGAATAAGAAATGCACATCCAGGTGGAAATTCATAAACGATTCCATAACACTCATCTCTTATCGGCGGTGTCCTTGCTTGGTAAAGGTACCATTGATCTCTCGAGTGCGATACAAAGATAAGAACAATCTAATCTGCTATAAAAAAATATAATTTTCTTAAAAAAAAAAGTCAGCCATTCGTTACTCGGCTGGAAAGTAAGTATACAATTAAATAATTATGCTAGTCAATGAATTCCTTTTAGTTGCATGTTACATATATTACATAAATTTAGAGGGAGTTGTCGAAACTATTTCTTTCATTATAATTGCTATCGTTATTATTATTATTATTATTATTATTATTATTATTATTATTATTATTATTATTATTATTATTATTATTTTTATTATTATTGTAATTGCCTTTGCTTATCAGTATTAGAGAGTCTCATGAGTTTTCTCGTAACGAAGAAGTCAATGAAGTTATGAAATTTGAATTAAGCTAGGCATTGCCTTCAAGTCAATTGATCCATATAACGATCGATGGAAGGAGATTGTGATGGTATTCAAAGGGGTGTCATCAAGTTGCCAATTTAAACCAGGTGTTACGTTCATCTTCCAGACACCCAATTTATCCTTTTAAAATGATAAATGAGGTCAACGCACACAGACACACGAACACACACATATCCCGCTTATCTGTCAAGAGAATCATTATACACGCGTATAACTGTATTTCTCCTGTTGCTAAGGGAATGTTTACACATTTCAAAGATTATGTAAGTTGCATGTATGACCAAGGAAAGAATGGTAGTGCATTCATACCTACGAAATTTGCATACTGACAAATGAACCCGTCGGCATGTAGACGAGATACTGTAGATAAGCACAAACATATAGCCCAGGAAGCCATGAAAAATTTTGGCTTGTGTCAACCTCAGTCAGTAAATAGCCAAAGAAAATTTCATGAAGATGAAAATAAGACAGAGTAATTTACAGATAGCAAGCTGGCATATGAAATACTAGATATATAGTTGATCTTATGTCAGCATCCAGCAAATATCTTCAGAGTTTTGCGACCAGCTATAGGCACTGACACTTATCAATTGCATATAGTTAGGCTGGCAGATTAAACTACTGATTTAAGGGTCAAGAGGTGTGTGATAAGATAGTCTTCCTTATTAATAAAGGAAAAGAGTGCAAAGATCAAAATGGAATTTGCAAACCCTGTTTAAGGAACGAAAAGAGATATGTGGGAGCGCCTCTGATGTAAAATAAAAACAAACTTTAGTTTCAAGGAAAAGGGCTCAATCCTGTACTATAAGGGCGCTTTACAAGGAAAGGAAGACAATACGTCTGCTCACATGAACGGTGAAAGAAAAAAACAAGGCTACTTGAGTGAAAAAATACAAATGAAAGTTCAAAGGACTTGAAATAAAATGAAAAGGTTCATAGAAGTATAATAGAGGCCTGCAAAAGCAGGCAGTGTAATAATGAGAAATTACCCTCATGGCAAATCTTTCTCTTAATGAGCATTATGTACTCTGCGCAATAATGTCATCACACTATTAACGTTTATTATGATTAATAGAATAAAATGAAACTCTAGTTGCCAAGGGTGCAATGAGACAATTCTACAGACAAAAGGACAAAGAATGACCCACTTTACACAGGAAATGTTACTGTGAGTAACATTACTTCAACATTACTTGAAGACAGGTGGAAGAGGTACTACCTTCACAAATCTAGGGCCTTTTATCACGTCAAAATATTTCTTACAGTTTATTGATGGGTAAAAGCAAAACTATCAAACGGAAACCTGATCAGAAAATCTCTATCTCTAGTTCTCTATCAATTAATCACTCTATCCATCTATCTGTTATGTTCAAAAACAGTAGATAGAGTCTACCTGTAATTTCCTCAGCATATTCTTAATTCTGATCTGGCTAAGTGGCGCTGGGCCAGTTTTTTCTTTTTAAAATTTCATAAGAAGAAATCAGTGCCCATATTTATTACATATTTATTACATATGTAATATATATATCTATATATCTATCTATCTATCTATCTATATATAATATATATATATATATATATATATATATATATATATATATATATATATATATATATATATATATATATATATATATATATATATATATACAGGTCTCTTGGGTAAGTCATGAAAACCATACCATCAAGTGCATGAAATATGCACAGCAGCCCTACTTGTAAATGTCACTGCCTGACGTCAAGCTTCCATATTATCTCTCTCTCTCTCTCTCTCTCTCTCTCTCTCTCTCTCTCTCTCTCTCTCTCTCTCTCTCTCTCTCTCTCTCTCTCTCTCTCAATATATATATATATATATATATATATATATATATATATATATATTTATTTATTTATTTATTTATTTATAATATAAAGGAACTGATATTCTTCTCTTACACAAAGTGAAAAAATCCAAATGTTACTGATATACTGCGGATATATATATATATATATATATATATATATATATATATATATATATATATATATATATATATATATGTATGCACATATATATATATATATATATATATATATATATATATATATATATATATATATATATATATGCATATATATATATATATATATATATATATATATATATATATATATATATATATATATATATATATATATATATATATATATCGTACATCAGAAACTTTTGGATTATATATATATATATATATATATATATATATATATATATATATATATATATATATATATATATATATATATAATGTTCACTGTAAATCTGACCTGAAAACTTCAATTAAAGAGATATTAGTCATCGCCTATTTTTGCTACGGGACTAAGGAGAAAGCAGTGCTTTGAACCTTTTTTCTAATTGTTCTCCATAGCTTACCAAATTTATCTTTTTGATTAGATTGCTCCTATGGCTTACAAAACTGGAGACAGTGAAGGCATTCGAGCTGTTGGCCGAATCCTGGCCATGGAAGTTGGATTTCATTACCTGGAAGTGGATCGCCAACAAGCTCGGCCGAAGTAAATGTTGAGTTACTAAAAACTGGAAGAAGGGATATGACAAAGTCCATACGACCTTTGGCTCCGATACACCAGAAAAAACTCTCCTAGGAAAGGATCATTACATTATGTGGAAGCAAAGAAGCAGCAATCCAAATCAGTGTAAAAGAGATCAATGAACAGTGACAGTAGAGTGTGAATTGGCAATTGGTTTGTTGGTTACACTTATGTCTCAATGGGAAAATGAAGACTTCCATCACTTCGGCTGAAGAGATGAATTATTCTTCTGAACCGTTTGGCATCCTAATTTTCATAATGGCAGAATCTGGGCACTGAGTGTGGAAGAGCTTGAAGGCACTGAATGACACTAAGAAGTGTGTTTGGCTCCAACTTGCTCAAATATTTTCTGTGCTTTATTGTAAAGATCCTCTTGCGGGTAATCAAGGAAGAAGGGCAGAGTTGGACGGAAACTTACTTTCGAATTAAATTTTGAAGGAAAAGGTGCACATGTTCTTGAAGAAATCTGGAAACGCTATGAATCCTGACAGTGTGTGTTTTTCCACAACAGTGCACCATACTTTTGCGCAAATGAGATGCAAAATCTGAATGACTAGAACTGATTTCTTAAAATCGAATGGTCAGAAAAATCACCTTACATCAACCCTACCGAACACAATGGAGCAATCCTGAAAGATAAAGTGGAAACTAAGATACTCCAAGAAGGCGACATTGATCAGTATTCAAAAGACAAGCTTGTGAGACATTTGTAAGATATGGTGAAGGATACTGAATTCGACACTGATCTCTTTTGAGTTGGTGTCTCGACCATCCCACTCAAAACTGCAGATATCCACAATAAATATCGATGGCATGATAGATTCTCTATTGTTTAATCAAAACAGTAGCAAAAGGCATTGCACTACCCTGTAGGCAGTATGTGAAGATTAAATATTTTTATTGCATTCTACACTATGTGAATAACATGAGCGATGACGTTTTGACTCTTCTACCAGACGATACGTTAGCAACAGAGAAATAAGGGGGATATTTATAGCAGACAAAATATTCACTATCTTGAAAATAGAGACATCATCTTGAATGCAGAGCGTACAAAAAAAGAATGATTTATTGATTAACTTATCAGAATGCCTATCATGAAGCAAAATAAATTATTTATGTAAAAATTTATGATTTTGAGAGTATTAAGATGAAGAGTAATATATGAAAAACAGATATTAAAGGAAATATTTCAACCAAGTTACCAAGGAAAACAGCCGCATGCTAATGAGCTCATCCTTTGCATAACTAATAATACACATAAGGGTAGATAATCAGCTAATTCCAACACCCGACCTTGGGCATATTTTTATTGGATATGGTCGAAACATAACAGGTCAATACTTTGTAATAATCTACAAAGCAAGGATTAGCAGTTGCGCATGAGAAATAAGGAGACAAAACAAAATTACGAGGAACATATACGATATACGCTGATTAAAAACCATGCATATGATTAATGTTCATTGCATCAAGATGAAGTGAAACACTCTCCAAGATATATTTGAAGAGTCACTGATTTTTTTTTTTTTAATGAATGTAACATCAGGACTAGCTAAAAATTAAACTGCCCTCATCGGGCCCGGGCACGAAGAAAAAAAAGTAAAGAGAAATAGAGATGAAGAGTGTTTTGACTTGCCAGATGGCAAGGGATAATAAAAGATGTGTAACGAATATCCAAAAATATTCGGTGTTGATGTAGGCATAGAAAAAGAACCGTAACTGAAGGAAAATTTAACATCGAACTGTCTGGACAGTCCTATTTAAGTCCAAAAGACTATCATTCTCCTTACCTAATACATCTTGGGACTTTTTAAAACTGAATTTGAAACTATGCACTAATACAGAAGACCTAAAGGAAATTATTCAGAATACAAGATAATGAAATATAATGGATATGCGCAATTTTGAGCGCAAGAGCACTAATACTATTACTTCTACTATTACGACGACGCCTACTACTTCTGCTAGTAGTAGTAGTAGTAATTGTAGTAAGAGCAGTAATTACATATGAAATATGATTTCTACGAGTGTTTGTAGTCAGTCTTAGCAGTCAGTCATCACACTCAAAATTGATGCTTAACCCAGTTTTTTATTTTTTATTTTTTATTTATTTTTTATTTTTTTTTATGATTGTGACACGAGGACGGGTCAAAAAATAATAAAATAAAACAGCCCTCATCCGGCCTGGGCACGAAGAATACATAAAGTAAAGAGAAACAGAGATGGAGAGTGTAATGACTTGTCAGATGTGAAGGGATAATAAAAGATGTGTAATGAATATCCAAGAATATTCAGCGTAGCTGTAGGCATAGAAAAAGATAACTTTTAATGTTTGGATTATTTCTGACGGGGAATCAATACGTTGCTATATAGGCATACACTACAAGCATCAACTACTCAGTCACTGAAGATAAAAAAAGAACTGGGAGGCAAAACTTAGAGATGAGAATGAAAAGATGAAACTATAGCAGGGTCTCAATACAGGCGACAACAGAATGACTAATGGACGATTGTGACGCAAAAAAATAATTGAGATAATTTAAGTCTGTGGCGAAAACAACGACCACACTACCAAGAGAACGGTCACTCGCCTTCATAATATGACCTACGAAAATCACGTGAAGAGGACAATAAGACTGGTCAAGTAACATTTCACTTCAGTAAAGCTGTAAAATATATCACCCTTTTATTACTTGTAACACACTCACAAATATATATGTAGCACGTATTAAACACACACACACACACACACACACACACACACACACACACACACACACAATATATATATATATATATATATATATATATATATATATATATATATATATATATATATATATATATATATATATATATATATACATACATACATACATACATACATACATACATACATACATACATACATATATATATATATATATATATATATATATATATATATATATATATATATATATATATATATATATATATATATATATATATTATATATATATACATACAGTGGATGCTGAGAGGAGAGAGAGAGAGAGAGAGAGAGAGAGAGAGAGAGAGAGAGAGAGAGAGAGGAGAGAGAGAGAGAGAGAGAGAGAGAGAGAGAGAGAGAGAGAGAGAGAGAGAGAGAGAGAGAGAGAGAGAGAGACTTTCTACTCCAAGTAAACCAAACACTATAACTTTAAAGACATAAACATAATAATAAAACGAGATACGTTTCACATCTATTCTCCTTTTAAGAGCACCAGTCAAAAACTGGTTTAGCAGTTATATCAAAGGTCATGTGGTGCGCCAAGCGTATGTGCAGGTAGGTAAACGAATATTCACTTTATAAGTATATGGTAGAATACTTAGTTACCTTTGTCCATATATCGATATGTAGGTAGGTAGGTAGAAGTAAAGAACGAGAGAGAGAGAGAGAGAGAGAGAGAGAGAGAGAGAGAGAGAGAGAGAGAGAGAGAGAGAGAGAGTAACAATTATTTACATTATTTCAAATTATTACATTCTTCAGAGTAAATGAATTTGATTCCTCAGACTTTTTGAAAATGCTTTGATGATGTTGTTATATAACTTTAGTACAAGCAAATCTTTCCCTTGGCATCTCTCCAGTGTATTTGCTGTATTTTCTTTGTTAGTGAATGTACTCTCGTATATGTTTACACACCTAAAACTTAACAATCAACAGACCTAGGTAAAAACAATTCATGCCGTACGTGCTATTCTCTCTCTCTCTCTCCTCTCTCTCTCTCTCTCTCTCTCTCTCTCTCTCTCTCTCTCTCTCTCTCTCTCTCTCTCACACACACACACACACATACACACACACAATTCATAAACTCAGTTGTTAACATGGCACGTGAAAAAAAATGTAGGATTTTGATTATGGGAGACTTGAATCATAAAGAGATAGATTGGATAAATCTTGACCCACACAGTGGTGAGGACTCATTCGGGGCAAGATTCCTAGATTGCGTACAAGGGATCCTAAGTAAAAGGAGAGAGGCAGAGAGAGACTATGAGAGGGACATCACCAGGAAGGCTAAAGAAAATCCCAAGCTTTTCCACAGCTTTATCAGAGGAAAACTGAAGGTAAAAGAACAGGTTTTAAGGCTAAAGAGAGCGGATGGAAGCATCACTGAGACGGATGAAGAGATCTGCAAAGAACTGAACAAGGAGTTTCAGTCAGTATTCACAGTAGAAAATACCCCACCCCCTCAGATTGCAGTGATAGAAGCTCAAGGGCCGGTATTAGAGAACATCAACCTTACAGCCACAGAGGTATGCAAAGCGCTGATGGATTTAGATGTTCATAAAGCTACAGGTCCTGATGACATATCCCCTCATGTGCTTAAAAAATGCGCAAACACAATATCAGTGGCACTAAGTATCATATTTAAGGAGTCACTGGAGTCGGGGGAGATTCCAAGATGCTGGAAACAAGCAAATGTGATACCTATCTTCAAAAAGGGAAGGAGGGATACGGCTCTGAACTATAGACCAGTTTCCTTGACCAGCTTAGTTTGCAAAGTTATGGAGAAACTACTAAGGAAACATATCTCTCTTCACTTGGAATCCTTCAACTTTTTGTCAGTGAGGCAACATGGCTTCAGAGAAGGTAGATCAACAGTAACAAACTTATTAGAATTTTATGATGAGGTAAGCCAAATCTTACAGGAAAGAGAGGGCTGGGCAGATTGCATATTCCTAGACTTCCAGAAAGCATTTGACACTTTTCCACATGGGAGACTTATTAGGAAGCTGCAATCAATGGCTAGAATAGGTGGAAATGTTTTGGAATGGATAAAAACTTACTTAGAAGGAAGGGAACAGAGGGTTAGAGTAAGACACTCAGTGTCTGAATGGAGAAGAGTTAGTAGTGGAGTTCCACAGGGTTCAGTTTTAGGGCCACTTTTGTTCCTTGTATATGTAAATGACCTACCAGAGTCTGTAAATTCATTCATGAATATGTTTGCAGATGATGCAAAGATTGTGAAGAAAGTAAAAAACGAGAACAATGGTAGAGAACTTCAGGAGGATCTAAATAATCTGCATGAGTGGTCAGAAAAGTGGCTAATGAAATTCAATACTTCAAAATGTAAGGTAATGAGAATGGGTACAAGTGCAAGAAGGCCCAAGCTTGACTACTCGGTGGCTGGAGTACAACTTCAAGAGACAGAAAATGAGAGCGATCTAGGAGTAAACATACTGGCAGATTTGTCTCCAGAAATACATATAAATGGCATAGTAAGGGCAGCATATGCATTCTTATCAAATGTAAGGGTAGCCTTCAGGCACATGGACAAGGAAATGTTCAGAAATATTTATGTAACCTATGTGAGGCCAAAACTCGAATATGCAGCCCCCTTTTGGAATCCGCACTTGAAAAAGCACATAGCTAAGCTTGAAAAAGTTCAAAGACATGCCACGAAACTGGTGCCAGAAATACGCAATCTCAGTTATGATGAGAGGCTGAGGGAATTAGACTTACCATCACTCGAAGCTAGAAGAGTGAGGGGGGATATGGTGACAGTCTTTAAATTCCTTCATGGTTATGATAGAGTGGATAGGGATCGATATTTCGATATGGCTGGCTCTAGAACTAGAGGTCATAGTTTGAAGCTTGGTAAGAAAACTTCCTTGCAGGATGTAAGGAAATACTTTTTCAGTGTAAGAGTAGTTGATAATTGGAATTGGCTAAGCGAGGAGGTAGTTAATGCTATCTCAATCCATAGTTTTAAGGACAGGTATGATAAGTATGACTAAGTATAAAATGGAACCGATGAGGAGACGGGAAGATACGAGCTTTTGGCTCTTTCCCGTAAACACAATTAGGTAATCACACACCACTCATCATGAATGCTCAATGACCGATAAACCAAAGCCACCAAATGATGTCTGTACGAGAACAGTAACAACATAATGAAAATAATGTGTATCTTTTTAGAGAACTTATGGTCGATTAAAGAGGGAATCAGCAGTAAAACACAAGGAAGAGATTCTCACGTGGTGTTAATAATCTTTTAAGAATGACTTCTTGAAAATAAAAACATAAAATCATGCACTTGAACCCATGGGTTGCAAATACGCACTGACTAGCTCGACCGAAGCCTTATAGACTCTCGCAGCTCTTGCTTATTTCCAAGACAGAACGAAATCCAGTTCATGCTACAAAAGAAGCCAATATTGTGATTACCTTTCTCTAATTGGGCCCGTTGGGTATAGAGTCCTTAAGGTGATCTTGAAATACAATCATGATGCTCACAGCAATCTCTCTCTCTCTCTCTCTCTCTCTCTCTCTCTCTCTCTCTCTCTCTCTCTCTCTCTCTCTCCTCTCTCTCTCTCTCTCTCTCTCTCTCTCTGTAGGTGTCTCTATCTATCTGTCTATACATCTATCCAGATATCTCTAAATATCAATGTTATACTATATACTTAATAGTTACCTTAATAGTTTTTACATTATAAAACTATAAAATCATTTATAAGAACATACATTTTTAACGACAAATATTTAACTTCTACTTTTTTCAAGTGTCATTGTTTACGTGGAATATAATTTTTGCCATATCATTTGCATTAATAGTTGTTAGAAGTTTGTAACCCCCTAGGGAGTGAGTACAAGAATACTTCCTCCGTGTTCCCTTCCGTGGTATAAAAGTCGACTAAATGGGCGGAGCGATAGAACTGGGAATCCCCTTATCTGTATTTTCTTTCCGAAAAAAGTCAAGGTATTTTGCTCTGACTCAGCCACCCCCTTATAAGGGGGAATATGGCTCTTGTATATGGATAGAAGCTTATATTGTCTCTTGAGATTCCTTTATATGACTTAGTCTTTGCTCATACATATTAAAATTTTTGATCATATTTTACATTTTAGAGAATATCTGAGTATCAACTTTCCGAGATTCTCCAAACATGTAAAAAATATAATCTCTATTTTTACACTATATTAGAAAAGACTAACTCTGACAAAATGAAGCTGACAAGAGAGTACAAACCTCTCATAATTATCACTGTAAATGATACAGCGAAAAGTATATCCCACGTAAACAAGGACACAATAAATGTATAGAAATTAAATAACTGTCGCAAACAGGAAAAACATATTTAAATACTGACAAACAATGCCCATATTTTGCTTTAAATTATGCTTTGTATATTACTAATGCAGTGAATGCATGACATCAACAGAAAAAAACCACAAAGAAAATAATACTAAAGGATCCAGCTATGGTATAAGACCGCTTCTCCTGTAATGTGATTTGTTCTGTTATTAAAGAAAATTTTATATTTGTGGCATATCACATAAGAAAAGGAGGAGAAGGAGGAGGAGGAGGAGAGAGAACAGGAGGGTGAGTAGGAGGTGGAGTAGTAGTAGCAGTAGTAGTAGTAGTAGTAGTAGTAGTAGTAGTAGTAGTAGTAGGAGGAGGAGGAGAATAAGAAGAATAAGAAGAAGAAGAAACTATATGAAAGGTTTGCATTACTATGACTAACAGTGTTACGTATATACCTTGGCTTTCCCCTGAATATATGAGAACATATTGGTGATAATGGAGACTAACATGGTCCACGTCTTTTATTATGTTATGGTACGCATAACCCTTTCCCAGCTTACCATATATCTTCAGTACATGAACCAAATATAAATGAAGCTGAGAGAAACAGTAAATATCAGTAAACGTACTAACAATCCTAAGTATAAAACTCACGAAGAATAATTGAATTCTACTACCGAAAATGCTGTACCATTTTAAATATTATAACTGACCTTGAACTCCCTTTATGATATTGCCATAAGGATATAAAAAGCAATTTGATAACAAAAGAGATACCAAACAAGCGGACTGTGAGCAAAGATACACTGTTCCTATGTTACATATGTAAGGGTCTAAAATGAGTACGTTGGGGTACTGCTTCTTGGAGTAGTGGACTGTTGCAAGAGATGAAAAAAAAATAAAATTAGCGCACGCCAATATATATTCTAGTACGAAAGTTAACACATTGCGATTTTATATGGTTTTAAGATTAAACAAGCAATACAATTCATGCATATGCTGAGAGAGCCATAATCAACAACACACACTACAAAGAATATTCAGTTTTGAAAAAAAGAAAAAACATTAAAGATGCAGACGCAAATTTTTCAAAGGGTGGTTTAGCATGGATCCACATAGTGGAAGAATCAAGTTTCAAGACAGGCAATCAATATATATGCAGAACTATAAATACAATAAAAATATTACCCAAATGATAGTGATACAAAACAAGACCACGCATTCTGAGCTAACATATACACTTGCTCCAATTCATGGACGTAATTATATCGAGAGAGGCCCTAAGAAAAATAAATTTTTCGTTATATATACTTTTTTTTTTCGTAAACGCTGATCTCATTTGGGGTTTGGTGGAAATCTCTGCAAATGTGCGAGAGAAAGGCGAGAAAATCAGACAACCCCCATTTTTTTTTTATTAAAATGTAAGCAAGAGTTAAAATAACAAAGAAAGCAAAAATGAAAATACAGAAAAACAAAAAATTGGTCAAATTCTGCCAAGCAAATATTGCTTTATAAAATCAAATATCAATACATACCCGGGTAACATCTATGGCATTGAAAGCCGTTATGAAAGACATCTTATCAGATAAAAATAGCATGACAGCAAGTCTTACAGAATACTGAGAAATCCCTATACTGTCAGTTATTCAGTACGTGCCTCGTGTAATATATACTGAAGTGCAACACACAGACATAATTATAAGCTTTATACAGTATAACACCAATTGGAGCAAAGTAGTTGTAGAAGTTGTCGTAGTAATAGCATCTGATACAATTTAGTATTTACAGTAGAAGTAGATAGGTGAGTAGGCAGCAGCCCGTTTAATCCCAGAGCTCAGAACTGCAAGTAACTGTCTCCTACCATCCAAAAAATGTGATATATAAGGATTTGGAAGTATAAAAAAAGAAGAAGATATTTTCTAGTCGTGTGAGGAGATTTTTGACTGCTTCTTTCCTTCCAGTTCCAGACTGGAACCCTGTCCCTGCTCCTGTCTTCTCTAGCTTTTATTATCTTTCTGCTTTCGAAAAGCTGATCTATCGTCTCCTCTGGGGCTACTCCCGCTATATTTTCAGGTCTTCATTACTCTGACTTTTCTTGCAAGCTGTCTTTTTTATTGTTTATCATTTTTTTTCTGCCACGTCTTTAAGCTGCTACCTCTTGTTCTTCAATATTTTTAAAGTACCCGGACCCAATGAGGGCAATTTCCTTTGCCCGTCCCGGTGTTATGAATATTTCATTTGTGTCGAAATGGACGACCAAGTGAGTCCTACAATTCTTTGTAACTTGTACCACCGGACAGTACAAACACGCTAAGGTGATAAGGCTCTGTACATCTATGTGCATATCTAATGCACCAATTCAGTGTCACAATTAGTCCCCATTCGAATGGGGGTGGGCAAAGACCGGAGATGGGGACCTAAGGCTGGATGCCCTTCCTAACGCCCCGATTGGGAGTTCCCGACTCACGTGCTCTACCAGTGAGTCACTACCTCCTCACTCACACATATATACACGTAAGAAATATCCTTAAAAAAAAATAGAAAATAGAAATTTCAGATGATTTAAAGTTTTCCTTTTCCAGCAGTTGAGTAGAGTACACAAGACTTCGTAATATTATACTTGATTAAAAACAATAACAACTATGTAAATGATCCCCTGGTTCCAATATATTTACGCTGTTAGTTCGCAGTTCACTGGAAGTCCATTAGCACCAAGAGATGTAAAATGAGACAAGTGTCAGTCAAAGAACTCTTGATGGGATCTATTTTTATTCTTGCATCTACAAAACATTCCCATCTCATTAGTTGAATATGGAAATAAATGGCCTAATTATGTTTAACAATGGCTCTGAATAAAATAAATAAACATTGGGTGACAAGTGACAGTCAAAAGTCACTTGCGTGACAGCACACACACAAAATGACCGAATTTAAATGCTAAAATTGTGAAAGAATGTCAGGGGAATTAAAGAGCTTTCAAAAAATATCAGTAGCACTCATTGTAATTAGGAAAATTAATTCATAATGAATGCGAAAACTTGGTAAAAGGATTTTTTTTATATACAAACATGGTTATTATCATTCCATATTAGGAAGTAATAATAAAGCAACACAGTGATGAATTATTAGAGGACACACAGACACACACATACATTTTTAGTTTTAAGGATGGATAAGTGTTAGTGAGCAAAAACTGAAACCGACCAGGAGACGGGGAGTTACAAGCATATGGATCTTTCCCGTGAGAAAAATTAGGTAAATACAGAGAGAGAGAGAGAGAGAGAGGAGAGAGAGAGAGAGAGAGAGAGAGAGAGAGAGAGAGAGAGAGAGAGAGAGAGAGAGAGATTTTCTGCGATCTTATTGAACATCCGTAAACAAGGGAGAATTCTAGGAATAACATCGCCACTTTTAACTTATGTTTTGGTTGGCAATGAGCTGTTCGAGATGCAAGGTGGAACTATAGTGTTGCTGAACAAACCCTGCATCTGTTTATAAGGGAATAATGCCATCGGAAAAAAAAGTGTGATGCAGTACTTAGTAAAAAAGGTGCATGCGCAAGTCCAGCATACCTTATTAAGAATGAGTGCACGGCATAAATATGGAATAATAGTCAGGATATAATTACATGTTTACTATTAAATGGGTGGATAGATATAGACACAGAATGCAAAAAAAATGTTAATAACTAATTATCATAAAGAAAGACAGACATAGTCAGACCAATAGAGGCACACACACACACACACACACACACACACACACACACACACACACACACACACACACACACACACACACAAAACATTAAAACAAACTTCCATAAAATCATGTACTTTCGGTCAATAAAGTTTAGTACACCTCTAGAATTAATTTTGTATCAAATCAAGAAGCCAATGACGTCCGAAATCTTGTTTCTCACTATAAATACTCTACTTAACTAACTGAATTTTGTTTACAGTTCCATGATAGTCTTTTTCTTCCTCAGGATGAATTGGTAATTATGTTTAATTATATGAGAGAACAACTTTAATTATATTTATCTACACATAGGAGATATATACATAGTGTTTTAACTGCAGAAATTACGAGAGTAAAGTACTTTTCTCATTTTTGGATGTTTTATTTGTTGTTTTGATTTGTGTTATGTGTTGTAAACAGAGTGAAGTGCATTCTGACCTTGCTTTCATTTCCACACTACTTGTTAGGACACCTGACCCTAATATTAATAAGATCAGTTCGTCAAAAACAAAATATAAACACCAGGCACGCAAAAAGGACAATCACATGCGGTATATCTTACCATTTACCAAATTTAGGCAATGCCATTCTTAAGCAACAGATATTTGCTAATACATATATAAGAGCATATTTTATCACCAGGAAAACAGGGAAAATGATAAAGAGATAACCAATATACATAAAACAAAACGCGAAGAAAACTAACAATATTCAGCAAGGCTTGTAGGAAAATTACACAGGCATTAGTGATTCACGGAAAATTATGTTTTCATAAACACCAACATTGTAATACTAATGTCAAGATATTCTTAACAGTAAAGAAGAAACGCATATAATTCCAACTGGGCCATGTGAGCCACTACGATACAAAAAGTCTGCAAAATATTTCGTGGCTAATAGTTTTGTTAATATCAAGGTTTCATTGTGCACAAAGAAACACACACACACACACACACATACATACATATATATATATATATATATATATATATATATATATATATATATATATATATATATACATGTGTGTGTGTGTGTAGCTTTTTATATTGAATATCTTCATTAGGTAACGGCCTCTCAATATATATGCATAATACATAAATAAGCGCGACTTTGAGTAAAGCAAAACATTGTGGGAGATTCCCGGAACTTGGAAGAGCTGAGGGTGGGAGAAAAACGGGGGTTTCTGATTGCCACTCAGCTCGATAACCCTGAGTTGGAGTCCTGGAACGTGTTTTATCGATATTCCTATGACTTAATAAGCCAAGTGTCTTAGACTAGAGGTTCTTTGGTCAAAGAAAAATGGTTTTATAGTCATACTATTCTTTTACTACAAAGACTCTCCTTCTAGACGGATGATAGAGACTGGGCTCCTTCTCATTTCTAAGTACGATGTCAGGTACCTAAAAATCAAATAATAAATGGAGATGACTGGCCTATTCAACATGGATCTGATAACACAGCAAGAATAATGAAAAAAAAAAATCCGATTGAAAGACATATTTCGTATTTCTACTCCTCATCCCCTAATCAAAATGTAACTGTATATTTTATTATTTATTCTAATTGTCTATGCTTTTTCATCACAAGATTAGAACCTAGACTCTCTCTTTACTGTCCGTCCCTTTACATCAGCGATTCACAACCAGGGGTAAAGCTACTCCCCAGTGTAAAAATTTCATAGAAAAGAGTAAACATGTCATACTAGAAAATGTAAAATACCACACAATACCCGGTTAGCATGGGAGGCAGGGATGATGAAACGTGATATACAATATCTCACACTCTCTCTTCACATCTGACAAATCACAACACTCCCAATCTCTGTACTTTCTCATTTTCTTGGTGCCGGGTCCAAAGAAGATATATTTTTACCCGTTCTCGTATCACTAATGAAAACAAAGCCTAGAAGGTAAATGGCTAGAGAAAAGGCAGAAAATTCCTAATCTACATCAAAATTGTATAGGAGCTTCGTCATCTACGTCGTGTCACCCACTCGATCAAATTCTCTTATCAAGCGAAAAGTGCCATTGAACCTTTTACGTGACACAAGTTTACTCGGTTG
>JAXCGZ010011479.1:100000-102500 GCA_037179515.1 Halocaridina rubra
TCTTAACATTCATTTCCAACCCTCTATTCTTCATCACTCCTTCAACGCACCCAACACTTTACATCCATCAATCACTCTGTGACACACATCAACTTCCACTCCACCATTTGCAGCTATATATCTCGTATCTTCAAATTATAACCTAACACAAATCAATAGTAATTTAGAATTTGCTGCTTTCACAGTTGGACATAATATATAGTTTGGGACGGGCATAAAAATACACTATATTATTCATTACTGTTAACCTTCTTGTAAAAAAAAAAAAAAAAAAATTGGTAAGCTCTTCAATTACAAGGACATTATAAGAAACATTAACCAAGAACCGAGTTATATCAGTCTATCGAGATACATCAGTACTGTTTTTCATTATACCTCATGGAATATTTATTGGAAACCGTGATCAAAGCTAATAAGCATTTAAAAAGAATTATCGTCTATCCAAATTTAAACTCTTTAATTAGGAAAAATAAAACTTTCTTTTACTAGTTCCTGACATCAGAAATAATTAATATCAAAAACACTTCCATAGATCTGGTCTATTTTTTTTTAGATGAACAGAATGATCCTAATTAACGAGTCGACATTCTCCAGTGTTTCTAAATTTCGGGAAACCAGCTGTAAAGTAACTGCACAGTTGCCTATATCTCTAAGAGGCTCGTCGGCTATCAAATATTTCTAAGGAAACAAAGGAACCTTCAGTCGAAATCTCTTTTGCGTTCTATTCCCGAATTAAGACTGCCAGTTAGTAATTCAACAGCTAAAATCGGATAAAAACGAGAAAAATTGGTAATATCTGCTTTCTCTTCGGGGAAGAATTTTTTACTTGATCACTTAAAGGTCACAAGCCGTCGAAGTGTTCAACTTAAATCAGTAAACACTCATTGAATTATTGAAAACAACTACATTGAATGAACCATCTTGAGAAATATAAAAAAGATATGATTTTCATACATTTTCGTAATTTACTGAATACTAAATATGTAAGGAACAGGTTTTATTCTGGTTGTTCAGAAATACAGTTGGTACAACATCCTTACAGATTTATTTATAGTGCAAATTATGCTGCACTGAAGGGAAGGTAGCAGCGTCTCACACTTAGTATTCTGTGTCAACTCATAAGGTAAACAAACAGAGGACACCATCACGAGGTCATATTTGGGTACGGGTCATACTCGTACGTAGGAGGAGTGGAAAAAACTGATAATAATTGAGAAGTACATTCAAACACCATCGACAGTGACATAAATAAAGGTGACAGAAAACAAAATAAATATTATTGTACTAAACATTTTCAAATGTCCAAAAGATATTCATGAACCTGGAGACATATATTACTCCCGTTTCGAACAAAATGAGAATTCTTACATTTCAATAAGTGCAGATTAGATTAACATTATCATTGTTAGTATCTCGAAGATACTTTCGATGTGATAAAAAAAAACTTATATCTTTATCCCTGTTAGTTAACTGGTGTTGTTACTGACATCATTTTGGTTTTATCACATGTTTTGACGTACGTGATTACATCAAACAAGATTCAGTGTTGTGCCTGGTGTCATCTATCATTTCAAGAAGTTCATACATTTTCTTGCATCAACTTTCCTATAATTGCAAATAGATATTGACTCCATTGTCTCTACTATTGGAAATACATCAAGCCGCAATCTAAAATGCTGATATTGTATATTTATAAATATATTCCTTACATGAAATTGACTCAGTAAATCTCTGTTTATTTTCCAGAGCATCCCCATCTGTTACGTGGTCCAAGGCGCGTCTTCCGACTGTGTTTCTTCGCTCTGATTCTCCCGACTTTACTGATCACCGTGCCTTTGTACGTCAGACTAGTTTTATACCCGCCTGGGCACTACCCGATGATGCCCACAGACCAACGCCTGCTCTCGGGTCACGTATCAAGTATTTGGTGTCAGGTAAGGACGGAGAGGGAAAAAGGGATGATTTATTGCCTAACAATACTTTTCTTCTGCATGATTGCCTTCTGGGCTGAATTCTTTGACATTTGGGTAGATAACCACAGGTCAAATTTCAGCTTAAAAACATGGATTTTTTTTTATCAGATTCATTCTCATATATTTCATGGACTTCCGACACTTATGCTTATTGCTATATTTAGGAATATTTTTCAACACACCAGTCCGCACATACGGTATGTAACTGAGTCTAAATTATTAACAACATTGCTATGACTACGTTATGGATTACAAATATAATTAGCGCTTAGAAATCTATTGATTGATTCCCCTTATAGCTCACTTCACCAAAGAATAATATGTAGACGCCAAGTTATTATTTCTTATCATAAATAAATTTATTTTAGACAGTGGAAACAACACTTTGCAGCCAACATCAATGATTCTCGAGCAATGTACTTTTTCTCAACATCTGTCACTCCAAATATCTCTTTCAATTTATTTTTGCACACACCTCTTTCTCTCTCTCTCTCTTTGTCAATATATATATATATATATATATATAT